>JANVCH010067900.1:0-10520 GCA_025505405.1 Epizoanthus rinbou | reverse complement strand
CTACATGTAACTTTAAAAAGATATGTGTCGCTTGTTAGGTGACTGCTTACATGAAGTAGCGTACATCTTTCGTCCAAATCCAAGATGGCGTCTCAAGGTAAATGGGAAGTGGTTGGAAAGGGAGGAAAGAAAAGAAGTCACCACGATGGTAAAAAGATAAAACTCAAGGCAGCAGAAATGCCGAAGGCAGAAATCAAAGGTTTGGTGTTTCAATGGCGTTGATATACTATAAGTGTGCATCTAATTGTTACTAGGCAGCTGTTATGTGTCGTAACGTATACTTGCTTACGTGGTAGCTCTTCACTCGTGAAACTCAAGTGTACCTGGTATCAGATAATTACTTATACAAAAATTACGACTGAAAACTAAAGTGGCGTTAAAAATGTGCTTTTTGGGCTTCGGAATGGACTGATTCACTTGTTAAATCCAATCGTTATAAAGTAACTTTAAACTTACATCATGATCTGATGTTGATATATTTTTATTTTATGAATGGCCGATTGTTTTCAAAGACTAGTACTAGTAGACGTGGTAAACGATTCCTCGTTAAATAAAGCGAAAATATACATTTTAGAGGGTGTTAGAAAACTGTATTTAGTGATAAATCTAGCCTGAAAAACGAATACTTCAGTCATAATTTCAGAAAATTGTTTTCCAAAAAACCAAACACTTACCAGGGTTTAATAGTGTAACTGGTCAGTGATTACAAAATTTACAAAAGAAGTAACGGGAATATAACAGTAAGTGAAGGTACAAGCAGACTGTAGTAGTCAGAGCCCTTGGGACAATGTTGGTGAGAAAATATGAGAAAATGTTGCTACTCTTTCTTTAAAAATTACCCCAGTCAGAACTAGCAAGAGCAGCGAAATGTGTCCAAGTCCTCAAATGTTGGGACAATTTTGAAGTGAAAACAGACATACTCCGCTATCTGTGCCACATTTCCCCTCTGTTCCTGGGTGCGAGGGGGGGGGGGGACATTAACATTAGATGATTTATATTCGTATTGATTGCAAGTAGAAGGGCCAAGAGAAAAGAAAGCAAAGGTATAATTATGTTAATGAAATATTTCGAGGTATAGCTAATGGATAATCCAGTGTGTAGATAGAGAAGAAAAAAATATAATTATGATGAATCCACAAGGTTACTATCATACTCGTTACTCATATCTAATGAACATGTAACCGCGTGTGCTCCTGCTGTAATTAAAAAATTATGATGGGCAAGTCTGATAAATTGATTTGGTTCTCAGAGGACTTTCAGGTCGAACAAGAATTAGGGGATTGTTAGAGTATTCAATCATAGCATGTGACATGCATGAGACTTGCACATTCAATTGACACATCGCATTCGCTAATTGCATGTTGAGGCATGTATTACTATTTCTCTATTGTGCATTTCCCTTCTCAAAAAATGAATCATTCTCGTGCATTCTGAGTTTTCAGTTTACAAGAAGATATTTTAATTCTATATAAGGCCACTTTAAAAAATATCCTGGTTTATCATCAGCGTGTGCATTGATTTTTGCCAGCGCATTGACTTTTTTTAAATTTTGTAAATAAAAGAAATATATGACGGAAAAGTTGAGAAATTTTTCCCTGTTGCAAAACAATAAACAGAGTGACAAACAATTCGGCCGGCGGCATATTGCAACACTTGAGTCCCTTTTTAATAAAAATATACACTATTAATAGATTGTATTGTAATATGGACCGTATCATAACTTAGTCTGGTAGTTAGTGGTGTAGATTTACTCCCAAACTGACTCAGTAGTCCACAAAAGTATTAAACATAAAAAAAGAAAAAAGCGCCCTCCCTCACTGAATTTTGGGAAAATTTTGATGATAAACTGGGATATTTTTTTAAGTGGCCTAAATAATAATAATAAAATATTTTATGACCAAATTGTGGTGCCAAAATAATTGTGGTATCAATTTTTAAAAAATGTTCAATGAGTACCAACTTTTGGATCCACCATAAATGTTTGCAGGATTCTCAGCTGTTTCAACAAATGGGACCCAAAATGTATGACTTATTTGAATTTCTTACTCACCGCCGTTTTGAAATGTGATGTGTATACCGTACCGGTCTACAATCAATGATAATGAATGAGAGTGGGACCTGGAACTGCAACCAGCACCAGGAAATTTAAACGAGCCACATAGCCCTCACAAAATCCCGATTTGCACTCTCATGGGATAACATCTGACATCACTTTTCTGTTGTGCACATGGCCTAATTATGTTCAATAAACGTTATGGGTGCAACCTGTTGAAACAACCAAGGATCCCTGTAAAGTGGTAACAAACTTTGGTGACAGAATTGGCCATAATAAAAAAGATAGCAGCTGTACATTTAACCACAATACCTTGTGAACCTAACACAATGAAATAGGCACATAGAAAGCCACATTTTTTGTGAAATTCGTCCCTCTAATAAAAACTTTTTTAATTCTAGTTTTGAAGTTTTTAGGACTTTTCAGTGCATTTTTAATTATGAGTATTTTTAAGGCTTTTGTGCGGTAAGAAATGTGGGTAAATGTACCAGTCATCATCATGTTTATTATGGTTAATTGTTATTACATACCAGTAATAGTAAAACAGAAAATGAGGAGCACTGAACTAATTCTTGTGTAAAGTACAATTTAATGTTAAAAAGAGGATGCATTTGAGGCCGTGTTGGGTTACCTTGGAAACCACAATTTTAATATGAATGTAATAGATGTTCATTTCTTGAAGACTAAACCTTCCTACACCAACTATAAAATAAATAAACTATATTTAAACTGCTGACAGTAAACTGCCAGGATACATAGTAATCCATTTACATGTAGTAAATAAATTGAATTGACCACACAGAAAAATGGAATCAGGTCTGAACCATCTTAATTAATGCTGATTTTCTTGGTAGTGGTGTTGCAAACAAAACTTGGCAAATGATTCGAATAAAATAGTGCAAAATAAATGGAATAGGATGTAAAGAATGACATCATATAAATTATTTGCTTCCTCTATAGATCCTCTTGCACAAAACCAGACACTCTTTGAAGCATTTAATGACAAGAAGAAACTCAGAGAACCAGAAATAGAACCAGCTGAAAATGGGTTTATGAAGAACCACACCAAATCTGATGTGGTCGAGGACCTGTTGGATGACAAGGGTCATGTGCAAGAAATCAAGAAGCCAGCTGCAGGAAAGAAGAAGGCCCCATCTCAAGCAAAGACACAGAAAACTGAACAAGACATATTGGAAGAGGCTGTACGCAAAGTAAGGGAAATCTTCAGATAAATAGTTTCTATTTTTTGTGATCTAGTTGATCAGTGGTAGGTGACGTTTTTAGAAAGGCCGTATTTCAGCATTTTGTGTTATGTACTCTTTGTCTTCAAAATGTTTAATTATACGTACTTGAATCTTTGCACAAATTAAATAATGTTTGATGCTGAATGTTGAAAACTACCTTGAAGACAGTCTTTATAAATACAGCCTTCTCAAGACAATTTAGAAGAGTAGGTTTGTAAATTCTAAGAGTAGGGGTAAGGCTTCAAAGATATTTGTACTGTGACATTTTCTACTTATAAATACAGTATGTCTGATCATGATGGAGCCAGTCAAACACTCAGGTGAGGTATATGTAGCTGAGGGGGCCACCTGTCACCTGGTCTTGAGAATGTTATCTCTGAGTTATGGTACAGGGTGTGAATTAAGGCATTTTTTCTGGCCTGCAAATTTTCAGTTTTGCTTTCGATGTTAAGAATGTTTCAATATAAGTAGTCTGTTAACTTTTTGTTCGTCTTCACCTGCAGTCGTGCAGCCCTGTCTGGCCCATATTATTGGCTACTATTAGGAGCTACTATTGTTCAATAATCCAATCAAACTTCATTATTCGAATCGAGGCTAAATTTAAATATTCAGTTTTTCAACTGAAATTTGAGAAGTTCGAATGAATCATGAATAGCAAAATCGATTTTTATTCTTGGAGAAAACGCTCGAGCTGGTCTCATCGTTAAAATGGTTTTCCTATCTATCTACAAGTACTCGGTGACATTAGTTAGCTTAGACTTTTTATTCTTCTTTACTTTATCTGCAAAAAAATGTTTGCTAACAGACATGCTGAAGACGGCGATTTCCAAAAATATTTTTATATTTGCCTTGACTTGAATTGGCTTGAAATTAGAGATAATAGATCATTCGCGATTTGTATATTCTAACTTTCATCTGGTATTATACTTCTATGGTTTCTTGCCGGGTGTTTACATTTGTCATTATGCCGCCTCAATGCGTAGTTTTTGGTTTCGTCAGACTTGACTGAAAATACTATTTTAAAAGTATAAATAAGATGATATGAAAAGCAAGTTTAGCAAGTCTAAATTAAAATAATACGAGAATATCCAGTAACTATTATGATAATTGAACTGAAATAGGAGAGAATCATCGAATGCCCTGGTGCGGGGATTTCCTCGTACTATTAAGGAAAAAATTGGGTATTAGGTACTATTTACGGGTTCTCTTAGGCAAAAAAAGTTAAGAATTTGTTAATTTCTAAAGTCCGTAGCGCTTTATAACTATTTAAAAAAGGTAACCCTTAATAAATAAAATAAAATAAAATATAGAAAGGTCTTAACACTAGTATATTTTGGGTATTTCGTAGTTCATAGTGTAATGTATTGTAACGTATATTCCGACGTGCATCCCTCCCTCAACATCCGACCTAGGAGTATCGACTTTGGCATTTGGTAATTTATTTGATTTGCTAACAATATTCCTGTAGTGCTCGACTGCAAGCCCATTGTTGACCTGGCCTTGATCGTTGACTCCTCGGGAAGTATCAGCCGTAGAAACTGGGTTCTGATGAAAGCTTTCCTCAAACAACTGGCGGATAAGTTCGACATATCACCAGCTGGTACACACGTGGCCACCGTAGCTTACAGCACAAATCCTCAAGTTGTGTTTAAGTTCAACAAATTACAAGGAACTGCATTAAATGCCAACGAAGTCAGCAAATTGCTTGATAAGGTGCCGCATCAACGAGGACTGACTTACATCGATAGAGCCTTGCTGTTAGCAAACAAAGAGATCTTCACTGTAGAAGGTGGAATGCGAACAGACGTGATAAAGGTAAAATCACTAAGACTAAATTAGAACTAAACAAATTAGCTAAAGCTAGCTAGCCTTAAAATACTTGTATATTTTTGGCAACAAGTATGTTTCGTTTTACGGCTTTATAACGTCACTTCTGCGTGCATTTATTGCCTTCTGTTTGTTTTCCAGCTACAGTTCTTGGTACCGTACAAAATTGGTACTCGAGGTATTGTCTGCAGGAGAGGGTGATATAATTGAGAATGTTGTAGGCTTAATTATGAATGTTTCAGAACAGATCATGTGTACTCTATGATTTCAAAAATGCGTTGTTACGTAACTGAGATTTACAATGTTTTAAAAATCACTTGGGCGAAGACTTTAATAACAGATGCATTCAGACATAGACAGTGAGAAGTATGAATGTAGATGTGAACCATGCAAATCGTAACCTCCTTCCTTGACTTATATTGCGGCGCTTGCAGACGTTGTTAGTCAAGTGCTTTATGTACATTAGTTTGAGTGGCACACTTGAAACTGATGAACACGATCACAGAAGTCGTATTATCATTCCTACAAAATTACATTCCTTTGGCTTAGCTCATTCTACTTCCACAGGTTGCTCTTGTTATTACTGATGGCAAACAAACCAAGACAGGATCATTCACTGCTCTTGACGAAGCTTCCCGGGGAATGAAGGAGAAAGGTGTCATTGTACACGTTTTAGGTGTTACCAAATATGTCGATATGGATGATTTGAACAAAATCGCTTCCAGTGCAGAAACTGTTACTACAGCGTCCTCATTCAAAGAGCTCGGTAACTTGGACATATTCTCAAAGATACGAGGAACTATCTGTGAAAGTAAGTATCATTTACAATGTCTTATATTTTTACAGGAAACGAAATGCTTATAAGTAATGATAAGGGATTAGATATTGAATGACTCATCTAAATTATATAAAACGAAATTTTAAATTCGATGGGGAGTTAATTAAGTAGAAGGTATGTTTTGCGGCGTAATGGTGAAAGGTAATTAGAATTCAAGCTCCCTTCAATTCACATTGCGTTGATAGAGTAAATGTTACACTTGACGACTGTATCGTGTAATTTCGATCAACACAACAGATCACGGTATACACCCTATAAACCACGCTACAATTCTGGAAACTGGCATCCACGGCAAAAACAAACATTTGTTTTTAGAATCCATGCATTATTTTTTAGACAAAAACTCTAACAATGAACGAATGCCTTTTCGAAAAGTTTATGCACCACTAATTCAGCCTCCCAACGGGATGCGACACAATTGTCACAGTTAATCATTCCATTGCCTTTGGAGTCAGTCTCTGATAAAATTCGCAGAAGGGGGATAAAAATTCAGACCGTTTTAAAACACACATTTTAGATCTGTTAAAACCAAGCAATTTTATTCGATAAGCACACTTCATATGTATCCTCGATAAAATTTACGATTTATCTTTGTGGATGCTGTCTGTTTAGTATTTAATATGACAATGAAGATTCTCATATTATTATTACCAGAACAACTAGCAACCGTTAAACCAGCAACAACTACAATTACAACGAGGACGCCTATCCCTACCACGGGTGAGTATCTGACGGTATTTCTACAATTTACTCAATAACCCAGGATTTGCATGTTCGTTTTCAGTTCTTAAGCAGCGAAGATCTGTAAAATTATTCTTCATATTAGAAAATGTTCACTGAAATTAGTAAAAGTTGATAGTTGATAGCAGTATCATTGCAAAGGTGATACTAATAATAATGGAATAATAATAATAATGGAAATCCAATGTTTCGAATTTTAAATTCTAGTGCAAGTGAAACTTCTGGACGTCGCAGTTCTGGTCGATTGGTCGGCAAGTTTTCGTGATGATCATTGGAATTACATCCTGAAGTATGTAAGAGGATTTGTGGATAGACTTGGTATATCACCTGATCCAAGAGGAACCCACGTGTCGCTGATAGGATACTCGTCATCGGCAAGTGTTGTGTTCAATTTCAAGGCCCCTCAAAATGTTGCTTATGTTAGAGGACGGCTGAACAGCCTGACTCGTGGAGCAGGTTACAGAAGACCTGATAAAGCTCTCGAGCTCGCCAGCACAGATCTGTTCACACCAAGTGGTGGAGCAAGAAAAGGAGCTCAAAGGGTAAGTTCCTACGATAATATTCCAAAGTGGTGCACGGAAGATGAATGCATATATTACGTTGCTGATTCTGGCTTCCCATTTATGCACCATTTAAAATATTCAAGTTTCGTACGTGGTCTATTTGTACCACGTGGTCATAGTGTACCTGGTGACAATGGCGAAGACCATCTGATAAAGGGTACAACGCACTGAAGAGCGAGTGAAAGGGTTAACGTCTGTCAACTGGGTCGTTTGGGATTTTTTCTGTATATGTACAGCTATGTTGACTGTATGCACTAGTGAAACCCACGACCGAAAGGAACTATGGGTGGTACAAAATTCAAAGTCAATACACAGCGGTGCTGCGGAAAGGATAAAATCTGAGTTTAGTGACAACTAGGTGCTTGAATCGCCCAAAGTTCAAACTCTCCAAACCACTGTAGTAACTTGTCTTTATTCAAACGTTTTGGACACCCACAGTTCCTTTCGGTCGTGGTATTCATTATTGCACAATGTCAATAGCTTTATGCCAGACAAGAATGTATTGAAAAGCTTTTCTCTAAAATAAATGTTATCAATTTTCTTTCTAGCAACTAGGATAACAATATTTTACTGAAGTTAGATGTAATAAAAGGCTGTCTGTTTTAAAGTGGTTACGAACATAGTAAGAAATCTCTATATCAACTATCTCCTTGCCCCTCTGCACGGCTTAAGGCATGATGACTTATTCCAAAGAAAATTTATGAACGTCAAGGTAAATTGACAATTATACACGTCTTTAAAAATTGGCAGATGTAGCTGACAACTAACCGGTTTGAGGGAAATGTAATATTTTCCTTTACTTGAATTCCAGGCTCTATTGATTATCATTGGACCAACGGACGAGAGTCAACCTTACGTTTCATCTGCTGCTGCCTCAAGAACGTTAAAACAAGCTGGAGTTGCTCAATACGTGTTGAACCTAGGAGACTATATTGATACCCGAGAGAGTCAAGACATCACTGGCAATAGCAAGAGAGTTTATTATGCACCGTATGATAAGCTGAGTGAGATCGCACCACGGGTGGCTGGAGCACTTCAGAGAGGTATTGTATTTTACGTTCAAAATATGCAATTGTTTCAATCCTTTCTCCATTATCGCACAAACAGTATTTGAGATGTTCTGATTATTCTATCTGGCTTTGATGGCTCATCTTCCACTGACATCTTCTACCTCGTAAATCAGGCAGCGAGATATAAAATTTATTACTGCTAAAGAGAAGGCGAGGAAATTTGCGTTACAATTGTTGTTTTTCCTTCTCTGACTGACTGTGTAGTTTACAAATTCCGTACGCAGAAAATAATTCTTACAAGATTATGACCCTCCTTTTCTGGATCGTTTATACAATTAATTGTCTCAAATGGCTTTCTCATTATATCGATAAGAATTACTCCACCACGATAGTAACAACAACATTTTATTGACAATGCACTAACCATTCTCATACTAAGACTTTTGCTATTAAATGACGAAAAAGCTGCAATCCCCTTGGCCTCACTTACACTGAACCTATTTGATTGATTAATTTGATTACTTGGTGTTCCTACAAATCGTTTACTTATAAGTCTTACGTCCATCAGATCAGCAACAAACAACACAGGCAAAGTGCTTTCAGGATGATATTTTCAGTGTTAAATATGTACTGTGCTGTTTGTTACTGATGGAGGTAAGTCCCAAAAGACCCAATAGTAAAAGATCCAAAAGCAAAAGACATGTTTAATGTAAAAGACTGATACGGCAAAATCGTTGACTTTAATACGTTGTTTATATAGTTTAATAATGTGTATATCTAATTATCAAACCGTTGGTAAACTTCTTTAGTATTTTAATAGTATGTTTTAATACGTTTAATATCAGTCTCCACGGATGCTAAAAAATAGATTAACCGCAAAGAATTATGGGATCGAAATGCGTACAAACAAACTATCCTGATATATCTGTATTTTGTCTGTATCAAATATCTTGTACCGCACTCAAAGGTGATTTTCAATGTGAGCAAGTGGCATCTGCAGTATATAGAAAGCGTAGAAACAAGTTTTCGTTGCGGAGTTGTGGTGCATTGTGGGATCAATTTGCGGACAAACACACGTGTGACGTCATTTGAAAAGAGTGCTATTACAATAGCAAATATGTATCTGTATAGAATCATGGTTGCAAATGACGTCTCCAGATACACAGGATAACCGTTCCGTTTTTATTGTATCTTGAACATAAAGATCGTCCCTTGGATATTGCCATCTTGGTTGACTGGTCCACGTACTACAGCCCTGAATACTGGCGGAACATTCAGTCCTACCTGCGAAGCTACGTTGATCAAGTTGGAATATCATCCGATTCAAAAGGAAATCACGTGTCACTGATCGGTTACTCGTCATCTGCTCGAACTGTATTCAACTTCAACGCTCCACAAAATGCTGCTGATGTAAAACTACGCATTAACGGACTGGCTCGTGAAGCAGGTTACAGAAGACCCGATGAAGCTCTGAAGCTCGCTAGCTCAGATGTCTTCACACCTGGTGGTGGTGCTAGAGACGGGGCACGGAGGGTAAGTACTATACGAATAATAATTGATAGTTCCCTCTCATTCCAGAGAGAAGTTACGGTGCAAGACAGTCAATAACATTCACAACAGATATGTAGTCTTGGCGGCAGAATGTTGTGGCAAAAAAAACCCCGAGTTAATCTACATTGGATGTAGTTGATAGCTCCTAGAATACAACACAATTTGTTCCTAAGCTTTAATAGATCGTGGTCTACTGTTCTAAAGGTTTCGACTCACATTCGTTGCTCATCTCATCCCTGTAGGCTATAATGCTGATTATTGGACCAACCGAGGATGGCCGCCCCTCTTCGGCCAGTGGTCCTGCTGCTCGCTACGCTCAAGGACTGAGAGACGCGGGAGCTGATATCTACGTAGTAAATCCGGGATACAGGATAAATGAGGACGAAGGTCGTACGATAGCAACAAATGTAGATAATGTGCAAAACAGTTATTACCGTGGATTGGACCGTGTACAAGAACCGATAGTCCAAGAAATATTTGAAGGTATTAATGATATTATTAGATGTAACATAATTTAAGAAGGAAGTGTCTTTCTTTAGTTAACCAAACAATGATACTGTTGATTTTTGAGCATTTTATATTTCTTCTTGGTCCCTTCTAAGGTGATCCGTGTCTAGAACGAGATTGCTCAAGCTCACCATATTCAGTGTGTCAAGTTACAAACGGTAATCCTACTTGCGTGTGTCCCGCGAG
>JANVCH010067889.1:0-10521 GCA_025505405.1 Epizoanthus rinbou | reverse complement strand
TTAAGATCTGCTACAAAAAAACCCAGTTATTATTATTTTGAATATGATTATTATGACGTTATTATCTAATTATTATTATTAATAGTATTAATTTGTTATTATATGGCACAACTGATGCTTTATCGTATCCGCGCATTATTCAAAGCTGACTGAAGAGGAAATAACCGCGGCAGCTACGTATGCTTGTCAGGAGAGAAGACAGAATATCTGTCTATCACAGTTTTGGAGTCAACTTCTGTAATTCGATCACAGTTCAACAAAAAATTATAGTTCGATAAATACTTTAGAGGGACATCGTCAGATCAGTATACTGCAACTTGGTATCATGCGTGCATCGCATTTTGTTCAATAGTGCGAGTTTTACTATAGTTGCGCACGAGTGTTGATTAACCAAAAGCAAAGACCTTACAATGAGTATATTACATGGCTGCGCGGAGATACGATTTGTCTCGCACGAATGAGGATATTTTCAACACGAGAAGATAAAATACGAGTATCTCCAAGCGGCCATGTAACGTTCTGTTCATTATTTAATAAGCCATAAGATGTCCGGCGCTGGCCCAGAGCTAGAGTACAACCACGGCGGGAAAATTGTTATCAAACACGTGTTTTGATACGATAGACTATCTATGTGTATTATCACTTTTACTCCGCGAGTAACTCCTGGCAATTTATGGCTTTCTGAATAATAAAATACATTATTCAGCGGTTCATTCAGCCAATGAGATGGCGGGAAAATGGCGCGTGGCAAGGTTATGGCCGGGCGTTTTGGCGTGTTTGTCATTCAGCATCTCCGGTTTTCTACGCGAGGAGATGTGTTTTGACGTTTGACAGCACCGAGTTTACGCGAAGCTTCAACCAAACAAAAATGGCGGACATACAGCAAACGGCTGACGGCCACCTTACGTTTTCGGTTATGCGGTGCATAAACTCTCTAATGTCTTGTTACCACTCTGAAGTGTGATTGGCTACAGGAAACAATAGTGTCCTTCCATGATTGGCTGGAAGTAAATTAATGAACCAATGGAATCACAAAGTAAAGACATTATAAAGGCACGACCTGACTTGTTCGACACTGGTGTGAAATCCGCTTTATGGCTAAATATCATCAAATGTAATTAGTCTAAAACGAAAACACTCAGAGCAGCTGATTGTCAACTTATTATTCTAAATAACTTTGCTTTCATCACTTGTGGCGATGTTTTGTTCATATCTACAAATTTTATACGGATGAGTCTCAATTAAATCATCGAATATCACATTTTTTGATAAAGAATTGGATGCAAAACGTCAATTGACCACAATAAAAAAGATGGCGACCGGCACATTTACCCATAATTCTTAGCGCACGAAAACCCTAAAAACACTCATAAAACTGCACTGAAAGGTCCTAAAAACTTCAAAACTAGCATTCACTATGTTTTAGTACGGGGACGAATTTCTAAAAAAAATATATGGCTTCTATGTGCCCATTCGTTGTGTTTTATGTTCGCAAGGTATTGTGGTTAAATATACAGCCGCCATCTTTTTGCTAAAGAGATATAACCCGCACGAGTTCTAATCCTGGGACAACGTCTAATCATTTACTCTGCGTGTTTCAGTGCCGATTATAGGGATGAAGTGCATTCCCAGACTCGCCGTTGTGACGATTAAAAGAAAGGCCCCTCAGTATCCCGACATGCATATCGAGCTTCATCGCTGCATCGGAGGATGCCATGTTGGGAGTGGTGTGGACAATTACTGTACCGCGACCGCTGACCATCCAGTTTGTATCGAAGCACACTCGCCAGACGTTGACGGAAGCGTGAAGAAAGTCTACCTAGAAGCTCGCAACCATACCAGGTGTGCTTGCGCATGCGCGGAGAGAACATGTGGCGAGGCAAAGGAATTTAATTCCCAGAAATGTAAATGCGTTTGTAAAAAGGACAAGAACAGTTGCAAAGCATTTCACACATTTGACAACGGTGACTGCACCTGCAAGTGTAACAAGCCCAGGGTACCGTGTAGCACGGGTGAGAGATGGAACACACAGACATGTGCATGTGAAACCGATGGCTCCACTAGAGCTTAAAAGGACATAAACAGTACTGTTAACAGGAAAGGCTGTGCTATATTCAGTATAACTCAAAATAAAGTTTTATGTCTAGTAACGAATGCTTGATAGTACTCGTGCTATCAATGAAAACACATACATGCATATACATACATACATACATACATACACACATACATACATACATACACACATACATACACACATACATACACACATACATACATACATACATACATACATACACACATACATACATACATACATACATACATACACACATATGCAGTTAGATATATAGCTCCTTGATGCAGTTCGATACATACACACATACACACATACATACGTACATACATACATACAGTACATACATACACACATACACACATGCAGTACACACATACGTACATACATATACACACACACATACACATACACACATACACACATACATACATACGTACATACGTACATACATACATACCTACCAACCTACCTACCTACCTAAAGGAATGTGTATCTTTCTGGATCTGTGTTTTTCTACTTATTTACTTATTTGCCTACAGTTGTCTATCTGTCTGTCAATCGCTCTGTCTATATCTCTACTCCTGTTTGCGTCCTACCATTGGTCTGTCTAACTACACTGAAAACCTTTATACGCAATGGACCACACAACACATAAACAAAACTGGGTCTGTGTCCGTTCCTTCTTGCTCATCTGTTCACATTTGCCTCTTTGTCTGACCTACCTGTCTGTCTGTCTGTCTGTCTATCTATCTATCCATCTATCTGTCTGTTTGTTTGTTTGTGTGTGTGTGTGTGTCTGTCTGTCTATCTTTCTGTATCACTATCTCCAGCTCTCCCATTTCTCTCTAAAATAGTAGTGCTTGTTAAGTGACCTCAACTGTCGATGTCTTTGTCAGGGTTCCCGGTACATTAATGATATAATTCTGTACATTCCATTTCACCCCACAGCTCGTTCTTCTCACATACTTACCATTGTTGCCACCACATTTAGGGCACTGAAACTTTAGTCTTTTTGACCCACAGAAAAGATTTTCACAGCATCGTAGATTATCAGAGAATCTCTCCATCACTCGCCAGAATATCGAAACCCTATCAACATTCTGTAGACAGCATTTGATGGTCTGTCTGCCATTTTTCGCACATATAATAGTCTTTCCTTGGCCTGGCTTCAGAAAACCCAGCACTGCCTTTTGATCCTTTGCACAGTTAACAATAGTCTACATGGAGTGAGAGTAAAGTAGGCTAATTAATCATGTTTACTTTGGGAAGCAAGACATGTCATAATACAGCAAATGAGAGAGAAGCATGGCATACTATAGCAAATGAGGGTAGTGTATGGGACACTATACCAAATGTGTGGGAAAGAAAGTAAAATGTAGCAAATGCGACCAACTGAGCTAGCAAATCAGGGGCGTACCCAGCCCACAGGCCTGCATGCTCGGGCCTGAAAATCGTTTCTACACGGCAAAAAATAAGAAAAAGACAGAGCAAAAAACAGTGCCACAATCAAAGCAAACGAAGGTGCAGTGCTCGTTTGATCTATACTCTAGAGTCTGCGTACGTCCCCGATCATTACCTGCAGAGCATCTTTCACTACAGCAGCAACAGTTCCTTGAAACAAGGAGGGCATCTTGGCAACTTTTTCTGGCGCAAGGTACGGTCCCCCCTGACAACCTTGATTCACGTACAGCTGCACTGTGTTTGCTGATGAAGATTGTTGTTCATTGGGATCGGTGCAGTTGACCACAGCCAAGGGAGGTGGAGGGGTCTTCTCAACACTTGGGATCACAGGAGGGGGTGATGCTGATGAGGATGATGACGAAGACGACGAGCTGGATGAAGAGGAGGTATCCTGCTTTTGTTTTTCTTTGTCTTTAGCTCTGTGATAAACACAAGTGGTTCTTATCTGAGCTGTGGCAATAAGTATGTGCAGTTACAGATAGTAATGCGGTATGCTGTAGAAAACCATAATAAACAAATCTGACGCTAAACGTAAATATTAATATAAACCTTTGCTAAAGATCAATATTCCTGCACTCTATACCAATTGCGTTAACTTGTAATGATGAACTGTGAACCTCCAGCTACTTACATTTGAGCTTGTTTCAGTGCTTTCTTGGAACGTCCTGGTGCAAAGGTGAGAGAACAAATCAACCCAACCATCATAAATACAGTAAAGTACAGCAAGAGCAGAGTGTAAATATAGAGGAAAAGGTCATATGGTTATTTCAGCCATTTTTCCATATTTTGAAAATTTTAAACATCAAGATCTCAGGGCCATTTTTCCAAATTTCACGAACTTTCCAGGCCTGGAAAGGCATTTTCAAATTTCATGACTTCTCCATGACCGTTGGATCCCTGCTCAGATTTGAAGTGCCATTAATCTGAGAAAGACAAAGGGACAGTTACAGGGGCAGTTAGACAGTCAGATGGACTCGCAGATGGACGTTCACACCGAGAGATAGTAGATGACAAGAAAGACCCCGATACACCAACAGAGGAAGAAATAATGACAAATATCACAAAAGAAACATATATAGAGAGATCGACACACTCCAAGTGTCACTGAACTGACAACAAAACTCAGTGAGAAAGTTGCAGACACAAACAGCCAAATGAGGCAGCGGAAACCATACATAACAACTAGGAAATATGATCATGTGACACCACTCTTGCGCCAGATGAACTGGCTGCCAGTTACGCAGCTCTTTCAGCTAAGAGACTCGGTCATGGTTTATAAGTGTGTAAATAGCCTTGCTCCGACCTATCTTGGTAACAAGATTCGCAGGCGTTCGGAAATCCATAACCGTTTCATCCGTAACCGAGATAGTTTGGAAATACCACGCTATAAGCCAGCAGCCGGAAAACGCACTCTTGCTTATAGGGCAGTGACTATCTGGAACCAGTTAGATAGTAAGCTGAGAGCTTGCCCGTCATTTAAATCCTTCAAGTTATATTTGAAGGAAGATTTATTGGCCCATATGTAGATATCCTTTTATTGAATATTTTTCATTATATCGTAGGTTAGGTACTAGTTATCACATTGTTATTAGCATTTTTTAATATTAATATTATTGTTGTTGTAAATAGTACCTGAAAAGTCCCTAGGGGAGTTTACTATTAAAGTCTATCTATCTATCTATCCTTCTATCTAAAACAGGCAGAGCACAGGGAAAGACAGCCGAAATAGCGAGTATTATTCGTTTTTTTCACCAAGATATTTTTATTTATATCTTTTGATTTGCTTTGTTTGCATTCCTATTTTTCTCTTGTAATTGTGTAAATTTCTGTAATTTTTTTCATAGTCTGACTTGTTTGAATTTCATTTCTATATCTGGTATTTATTTTGTGTCAAAACCAGACCGGACTATATTTATTATTTAAATACGCTTTGCTGGATATCGGACACGTACCAAAATACTTGTATTAATTTTTTTGATAATATATGTAAATATGTAGAAATCAATAGTACAAATAAACTTTGTTGTTGTTGTTGTTGTTGTTGTTGTTGTTGGGGATTGGAGAGGGACACTTCATACCTGGTGGTTGGAGAGGATACCCACTGAAGTAACACCAGCCAACTGGGAACAGATCCCGAGAATCATATCGGCAGCGATAATCTGAGCCCAGGTATCCATCAAAATCCACCCTGATCATATCTCCATCCACTTCTGCCACCCCAGCCACACAGATCAATGCTGCGTTCTTGGGATCTACTGCTTCTAGTTTCATGCCTTTCTTGAACATGTTCCGTTTGGGGCACTGAGGTTCCTGGTACAGCAGCAAAGATCTACAATTATTTCAAGTTATGAATACAGTACACATAACACCCACAGAGATTCTCTGATTGGCTGATGCCCATTATCGATATCTCTGAATGCTGACAAAGCAAAACTGTTAGGTGTAATAATTGGATCTGATCTGGAATGGAACGCCCATGCCGTGCCAAAAGGCAATTTGGTGTTTGTAACAGTTTTGATATAGCTAAAATACAATACAATACAATACAATACAATACAATACAATACAATACTTTATTTATATAGCGCTAATTCCATTTAGCTCAAAAGCGCTTTACAATCATATAAAAGTACAATAAATAATTACAATGTCGTTTGAGAAATTTTTAAGAAAAGGTTTATAAAATGTTGCATTAAAAAAATAGTTGAAACATTTACATAGAACACAAGTAGTTGTTAACAGTGTTTAGTTGTTGGCTAAGATGTTGAAACATATTATGAAAATTAAATTTGTAAAATAAAATGGAAAGTACACCCAGGAAAGGGATATATCTTTAGGGACTATTAAAATCCATATTATGTACCACTTAGACTGTTGTTAAGACAAAACTAAATATATTTGTAGTTGCCACAGGACCTTTTGTTACTGGTCAAAATCTAAAATCTTCATTTAGCACATCTCTAGAGTTTTGGTAGCCCAGTCTGAATATTAATAACTCAAGATAATTTACAAGAGTTGGCACCCCATAGGGTGGAAAATGGTTTTGAATCATGCACAGAAAATAAGATTCTGATACAACTATTTGGGGATAATACTCCCAAAACTTCTACTATAGGCATCCCCTCCACTTTAACATGGGAACTCCCCCCTCCATCACCATCCAGGAAATTGCAGTATATTCTATTGCAAATATCCCAACTCCTTAATTTGGCCCTGCCATGTCGTAAATAGTGTGGTCTGTATGTTGACTGTACGCACAGGGTGGCAGTGCACCGAATTCTACCCACAATAACACTTGTCAGTTTGTTTGAAGAGCTCTATTCCCTTCACAGTACACTTACATTAAATATGATAGACAGATGCTAGAGTACAGTTGTTCTTGTATGACTTCTGTTGATTTTAAATAACTGATTGCTATATGATATGACGTAATAAAAATATATTATGATGTTAAACTATGGTATTTATATTTATATTTTAATTTATGGATATTTGCTTTGTCTCCAAAGGGACTTGTTGCACCAAGCTGGTAAGTAAACAGTGGTATTATTTAACACTCACTAAGATAGACTTTTATAAAATAATATGGACAGATGGATGGATGGATGGATAGACAGACTGGCAGACAGATGGATGGACAGACAGAAAAACAGTCAAACAATTCGAACAGATGACCCAAAGGAAAAAAGACACAGATAGGTTCAATAATAATAATAATAATAATAATAATAATAATAATAATAATAATAATATCATTTATTCTAACCCATTGCAGTATAAACTAAATTACAGGTAGATTACATAATATAAACTGCAATACATACATACTATCCTGTCTCCCTGTCTGCCTGCGTGTTCATAAACAGGCAGACAGACAGGGAGACAGAAACATGCAGATCTGAAGGCACCTAGCTTAGATAGATTGTACACAACTTCACTCAGTGTTTATGGTTACTGATAGTGTTTCTGTGTAGGTTTGTTGACACAATGACGAACGTAGTAGGGCATGGATTCACTGAAAGATCAGTGCAGGTCGGCCAGCTGTTGAAAGCCGACCACGCCCTCAAAGTAGGCTTGGTAGACAAGGTTGTCCCCAAGGAAATGGTCATGGATGAAGCAAAGAAGGAGATAAAAAGGTGGATTGACATACCAGGTCAGTAAACATGAAATAATTCTAGCATCTTAAAACAAGTTGTTTGCAGCTCTTCCACAACATGTGCCTGTGGAGCAATGGGATCCTGAAATTTTGCCCAGTTAAGAAAGGGTGTGAAAATTGTAGTTATCATGAGTTTGTGTGGTGGCACGCCAACCAATCACTAAATGCCTTGCCCCAATCTAGATGAAAATGAAATATTTCCCATCTATATATATAGCATATCCTTGATCTGACACCAAAATACATATTCTCTGTTTCAGACTGGTTTCCATTTTGATATATACTACGGACGTGATTTTTTTTGTGGTATCTAATAAAAAGTTGGTTGGCTGTTTTATTTTCAATGTCGAAATAACACAATATCAATAAATATTTAAGTATGTGGCTATTTTGTACTTTTCTGTCAAATCCATACCATACAATGTATTTACCCCATTTCAGACCAAAGCAGCTCACAAACGATACCCTGTCGGGTGGCATGTACACATATAGCGTTTACGAAAGCATCTGTTTTCTGAGATGAAACTGTTAATCTCCGTTTTCCATTGTGTGAGTCGACAATCGTCGACACGACTGCCAGATAAACCACATTTTGTAAGATGATGAAACAGACAAATTTAAATTTTTCTCCTTTCAGAAAAAGCACGAATCCTGGCAAAACAGAACATGCGCAGTGATACAATCCAGAACCTGCAGAACACTCGAGATGAGGATATCCGCATATTTGTGGCCCGTGTGATGAAGGACTACACTCAGAAGGCGCTGGCGGTGATCGTGGAGAAGAGAGAGGCTGCAGGCAAACAATATCTGTGGGGCGAGGACAACTAGCCTGTCTGGGTTTGGTGCCAGCTATGCAAAAACAGCACCAAACAGTCTTGCATTTATTTGTTTTGTAGCTTTTGTTTTCGTTTCGATTGTTTTTTTTCCTTCAAGTGCTCTAAATTTTATATTAGTAATCTTTCAAGTCTTAGCTCATGATATTGAATTCAGAAAGATATAATCTTGGTCATCAGGCTCTAGTGTACTCTGACAGAAACAGAGACAGAGACAGAGACAGAGACACAGTCGTGCATTCTCGTACCCGGAGCCCATGTCCTTTTAGCACCTCTGGCTGCGTTAGAGAATGTAAGATCTGGGTAGGAAAATGGGACACAGACCAATCAGACCAAACTGAAAAAGGGTCCGAGAGGCCGACAGCCCAAACTGCCAACACAGTTAACAAACAGAGAAACTCTTTAGGCACGAGATTGCTTATTGTCCATTTTCGCATAACCATAACACATTCTGTTTAGGCGGGCGAGAGTTGGGTAGGTACAGTGGGAAATGATAACATAAAGTGATAGCACATGATGCATTATGGGTAATGCGAAAATGGCGAACGGTCAAGACGTGGACAGTACCGAAACTCTACGGTGGAAAGCGAGCCTAGCTTTCTGTGCATATTTGTGTGGTAAGTGCATGTCTGTCGGTATTTGTTTGTTTGTTTGTTTGTTTTGTGGGGCGTTGTAGGATAGAACATGGAGTGGAAAAAGAGGGATAGAAGGACAACAGAAAGAGGGATTTTTAAGGTATACACCAAAACTGAAACATGTTTTACTGAGCCTGAAACTCACGCATCTCATACAGAGACAGATACAGATACAGGTGCTCTCATGTCATGTCATGTCATGTCACGGAACCACGTTCCCTAAAGGTATTTTCATGTTGTGTCTTAACTTCAGATAACTAAAAGGAAACGAAACAGGAGACTATATCAGAATAATGAAATGATTAGAAATAAAGCTAATATTAGTCCCCGGTTAGACAATAAACAGCCATAATGTCATAGTTTGTTTTTATCATGGTTATTAAATGATCAATAAAATATCGATTGTTGTTATCATGGTTATTAAATGATCAATAAAATATCGATTGTTGTTATCATGATTATTAAATGATCGATAAAATATCGATTGTTGTTATCTTTATCTATGCAGATACTCCTGTTTTTTCTCCTTTTTCTTCTTTTGTCAGTTTTAAATTGAAGTTAAAGATCTTTTACATTCTTTTAACAAAGCTGAATGTAAAAACAAGAATACGACAAGGATCGGAATCCAGTCGGTTCCTCGGTTTACGGCTCATTGATGCTTGAACATTCAAAGGTACCACACGGTCGTCCGCCTTTAGCCGTCGGTCAGTAGTTTAGTGAGGCGGCGGTGCTGTGGGCATCGGCAGCACAAACACAACGGCAAAAACACATTGGGTGGTGTATATGCTTTTCGCAGGACGCCTCTGTATAGGTGACGTGACATCAGCTTCAACTGAAGACTCTGGCTTCTGTTTTTCGAAGGAGTCTGCGCGTTAGCAGAGTCTGACGTTCAAAGTAATATGGTATTTTTTTGACTGCGTAACATGCTGCTACTAACGTTGATGGTGAGGGAGTTGCGTATTACTGACTCAAACAAACTTCAGTCGAGATCAGTGCTACAATATTAAAGAAATAAAAAACGAGCACGCGCGCTTTGTTGCGACATGTAGTTGTCTGTTCAAATGTAATAGAAGCACGCGTGAATTTGTAAGTACACGATAGAAGTGCGTTGAAGCACGAGCCGAAGGCGTAATTGTACACATTTTAGGAATCATCTGCTGATGATCAGTTGGTGCTTTAGTATACATTTTCAGGAATTTATTGTTTGTGTTTCTGTACAATTCATGTAAGGTAGTTCTACGTGCTTCTTGCCTCGACCTTCGTCCCATGGCTCTTTTTTAAAAAAAGTAAAGTGGTACATTTATATTGCGCCTTTTCCATATGGATATGCTCAAAGGCGCATTACAATAATCAGTT
>JANVCH010067888.1:0-17153 GCA_025505405.1 Epizoanthus rinbou | reverse complement strand
TGCTCTACAGCTTCCGGCGTGTTTATATTGATATTTATCTGTTTTAAATGATTTGCTTAGATGTAATATTGCAGTGTATAATGTATAGTTCTATACTGTATGTTGTATGCAGTATGTTGTATATGTTGTATGCAGTATGTTGTATACTGTATGTTGTATGTTGTATGCTGTATACTGTATGTTGTATGCTGTATGTTGTATTCTGTATGTTGTATGCTGTATGTTGTATTCTGTATGATGTATGTTGTATGCAGTATGTTGTATATTCTATGCTGTATGTTGTATTCTGTATGTTGTATGTTGTATGTTGTATGCTGTATGCTGTATG
Source organism: Epizoanthus rinbou (assembly GCA_025505405.1). NCBI lineage: Eukaryota > Metazoa > Cnidaria > Anthozoa > Zoantharia > Epizoanthidae > Epizoanthus > Epizoanthus rinbou. Next base: position 16,825 of record JANVCH010067888.1, on the reverse strand, counting down.
CTGTATACTGTATGCTGTATGTTGTATGTTGTATGTTGTATGTTGTATGTTGTATGTTGTATGCTGTATACTGTATGCTCTATGCTGTATGTTGTATGCTCTATGCTGTATGTTGTATGGTGTATACTGTATGCTGTATACTGTATGCTGTATGCTGTATGTTGTATTCTGTATGTTGTATGTTGTATGCTGTATGTTGTATTCTGTATGTTGTATGTTGTATGCTGTATACTGTATGCTCTATGTTGTATGTTGCATGTTGTATGCTGTATGTTGTATTCTGTATGTTGTATTCTGTATGTTGTGTGTTGTATGCTGTATACTGTATGCTCTATGCTGTATGTTGTATGTTGTATGTTGTATGTTGCATGCTTATGTTGTATGCTGTATGTTGTATGCTGTATGTTGTATGTTGCATGCTGTATGTTGTATGCTGTATGTTGTATGTTGTATGCTGTGTGTAGTATGTTGTATGCTCTATGCTGTATGTTGTATGTTGTATTCTGTATGTTGTATGCTGTATACTGTATGCTCTATGCTGTATGTTGTATGGTGTATGGTGTATGGTGTATGTTGTATGCTGTATGCTGTATACTCTATGCTGTATGCTGTATGTAGTATGTTGTATGCTCTATGCTCTATGCTGTAAGTTGTATGTTGCATGCTGTATGTTGTATGCTGTATGTTGCATGTGGTACCTTTCTTAATGTGGTTTCCCCTAAAATTAGGATGAAAGATGACAAAATACAAAGACAAACAATGGAACAAAACATATGAAAGAATGAAGGAATCCTAATTTGTCCTTAGCAGCAGTCTCCATGAGACTCCTAATCTCACATAATACGCTCTAATCACTGAGGTCGCCAGGTCAGTGACTAAAAAGCGATCTCTTTATATAATTAGAGGAGTTTGTGGATGTGCTCTCCTTCGAAGTGGTTCTGAAATTTAGGTCTTGTTGAATGGCCAGTAATGTATCTAGAACTACTGAAATTGTTTACAATTAATAAATCAATTTCACATGTATTATTATAAACTTATTTTCATTACCTGATGATGTGGAGAATATGTGCAGTATTCAGTCTATTCAGGATATAACCAGAAGTTCCGTACAAAGGTCGTGAAATCCGCACTGAAAGCTTACGATAAAATCGTAATGCGGGACAGCAGAGGCGAGAGGCCGATGTATAGACCAAGGGAATGGCGAAACAAGGAGAGGGCGCGAGAGAAACGGGAGAAGCGGGAGAGATGGTTCAAGAAAGGAGGTTACAAGAGCGTGATGTTTGTACCGGCGATACCACAGTCTGAGCTGCGACGGAGGTACCAGGAGGCAATAAGACACGTTGGTGGAGCGGTAGAGCAGTCAGGAGTGACCCTCAAGAGTCGCCTATAGAGGTCAGACCCATTTGGAAGCAGGCGGTGTCAGAGAGATGGTTGTATGGTGTGTCAGAGTGATGGCAAAGGAAGGTGCAGCACTACAGGTGTCACATACGAACTTGTGTGTCAGGAGTGCAATGACAAATACATTGGGGAAACAGCGAGAAGTGCCTACAGTCGAGGGAAGGAACACCTCCAATCTGCGAACCGGAAGTAAGGGGTCGGTAGTTGCTAGACATGCCGATGAGAAGCATTGAGGTGATGTGCCGGGATTTACCATGAATGTGACTGGTGTTTTCCACGCACTCCTGAGACAGATAACGGAGTCGGTGCTGATCAGCAGAGAGAAACCGGACAAGACAACAAAGCTGAGTGGAATAACTTTAACATCCATCGGGCCAGTGTCTGTTCCACCTTTCCTAATTCTTGAACCGTTCCGGCATATTGCAACAGTTATGACGTCTATATTGGAATGGGGCACTTTCTGTAGATGATAGTGTGTGAAATCCAATAGAAGATAACCAAAAAGAGTTCTTAGTGTTAATATGCATGTGGAGAATTCAGTTATTATTAAGGCATGGTTACACAAGTCATTCTAACGACTCTTTAAATATTTAAATTTGAAACACGTTTCTTATTGAATTGTACACAACATACAACACTGTCTGGCAACAGCAACATAGCTATATAATGGCCTTTTACATAGACTGAAAAACAGTCCCTTCTTTCGCCAGAAATCGGCAGTCGAGAACTGGATCGTTGAGCGATTTTGGCGGTCGTCCCTTCTTCCTTCGCCCCACGGACTACCTCTGGGTCGGCTCCGTCCCTTCTTCCTTCGCCCCACGGACTACCTCTGGGTCGGCTCCGTCCCTTCTTCTTTCGCCCCACGGACTACCTCTGGGTCGGCTCCGTCCCTTCTTCCTTCGCCCCACGGACTACCTCTGGGTCGCCGTCCCGACATCCGTCGGACTATAAATCAGGGATATTTATCTAGCCTTCTGTTTTCAAAGATGGAATTTTCACAGAAATAACCAAAGTCACAAACCCGAGGAAAGTCCAACATCCACAAAATCCGGAATTCAGTCCGTAATGGTATTCAAGTATTTCCATATGTAAACAAATAAGAGCAGCGCAAGAGTTTGATGATGGTTACATATACGACATGTGTATAACATTCACCGCAAACTGTGTGCTCTCAGAGGGATTTCCAAATCGAATTTCGTGATTTACTTAATATATGTTTGTTTATCACATTACTCATACGAAGTAACAAGACACTCGTACGGCTTCGTTTTCAAATCATCACTCCTACATATTATTAATAATTTATGACTGGACTTTTCGAACGGGTTAATATTTCACCTCAAACAAAGCGACGGCAAACGATCGAAAAACGAGCGAGGAAGTGAATTTTGAGAGTAAAGCGTCAAAAGCTGCTCTCCTTCACGTCCTTCACACGTCAGGTTGGGAATTCGGAAAATATACTACTCGAGGTACTGTCGAGAGACATATCCTGACCCGCAGTCATAACGCACGACTTTACACAGGAAGTATCGAACAATGGCAAGCAGATTTGATTGGCTTTCCGTGTGACAGCCGAGGATAAATAAACAGAATTGGGCCCACTTGGACTTCGCTTGCGTAGAATTAGAAAGCAGGAACACTGGAGTTTTCTCGGTAAACACTTCGGCAAACGGCTGTAACATTTAACAATAGTAGAATTAAGCAGAATTTTCACGCCCCAGGGGTCACGAAGTCAAACAAAAGCGGGGAGACTCGAGCGTGTGCATGTGATTCAGAAACTTCTAGCGCCGAAACAATGCGGCTTGCCACGAGATTTTAGTGAAGCTGCTTTGAACGGTCTTCAAGCAGAACGAGTCTTTGTTTTGAGTTATAATTTATCTTCCGCTATTTTTAGTGCCTCCTTTCTATTGTATGTCGTATATACATAAAGACTAGCTACCGGCTTTGGTTTCAGACCACAACATTGACTCGACAGAATGTCTACTGCAACAGCCGCCTCATAACAGAAACGACAAGAAATATGGGCAAGTGTGAATTTACTCTTCCTGCGTGGGGCTTTTCTAGAATTAAAGAATTTATTGGAAGTTACGATGTCTGGGATGTCGCTGGCTTACTCCTTCAAATCCCGCTACAGACTTTATTCCTTCTCGGAACCGTATTTCTCACACTGCAAGTAACTTGGATGAGATTACGAACAAAGGCCCCGGCAAAAGTTACAGCGTCTCGTTCGTCGAATATAAAAACTTCATCACAGCAGAAAGACTTTACTCGCAAAGAACTGGCCGCATACAGTGGGATAACAGAAAGAGATCAAATCTATGTCGCTGTTAATGGAAACGTTTTTGATGTTTCTGCCGCGAGAAATTTCTACGGACCAGGCTGTTCATATTCTGTACTCGCTGGCAGAGATGCAAGTCGGGCATTCGCTACATTTTCACTGGAAGAAATGACTACGACCAAAGGCAGCGAAGAACTTGATGACCTGACTGATTTAAACCCACTGCAACTGGACAGTCTGTTCGAGTGGGAGATGCAGTTTAATGAGAAGTACACATGTGTCGGAAGACTTGTAAAATATCATGACCCCAAAAGACTCCAGTCTCTGTGTATGAGTCGAATACGCGAAATCATGGACAACGCCGAACACAGATTTGAAACCATAAACGAACTGCCTCTTCCAACAGTAATCAAACAGAGGCTAATAGCTTTTGGGAAAACGCAAGCTTGATAACATAGTTTGTACATGAAAATAGTATATTTATTGTTGTGTTGTATATTTTTGTACAGAGAGAAATTCATCGCATCGACATTTCAAGTTTGGGGTTTGTAATACTAAATATTATGTCTCAATGTCGAGAACAAGTCAAAGCTAAATATCAAATGACTGTACAGGCGGGCCTGTTGTAAATTTTGTCCTTGACAACGGTGTGAAATAATATTTTAATAGAATCATGCTGCTGGCTAGTTATAAGCTTTATAATAATTATTACATGTAATATATCACTGCTACAAGTACAACAAATCAATTTCCTAATTTATGGACTAAATGTCGAGAATTGAGAAAAAATACATGTATTTCTTTAAAAGGACCCTAATATGAAATCGTTTCGAAGTGATAACGTATTTAGTATTTAATGCAGCTTTTCAATGACTTTATGCAGGAAATACTTGCTGAAATAAAGAAAATAGATTGATATAAATATGCCTCGTGGTCATTGGTGTCGGATTCGCCAGTATACAAGATTATCTCTCTGAGATTATATATTCATACCTCATGGCTAAAGTGCTCCGAAATAGACTGCAAAACAGCAGGGAATATTGCTTTCTCGGATGTTCTTTCCCATCCAAATTACGCCAAAAAAAAAAGACTAAACTCGGCGGGAACTCGGTTGAGAGATACATAGGAACTGGCCGCATGGCAGTAGGCAGTATAAGTTGACTTTTGAAACTGGTCAGAAGTGTTTCCTTCTATCAGCCATCAGGGGATATAATTGTTTCAGCTCCGTCGCAGAATATTTTCCATCTTGAAAATATCGTCTTGGTAAATTAGAACACTGTTAGTATTATCGCTGCACTTTGTTTTTAAAACTCTTCAATCATGTTCTGTAAAGAAAATTACTTAAACAACAACGCTAAAAGCGGGAACAATTCCTTATGTTCGACATAAAAATGTCAGGTAGATCTTATCATCGGCCGGCTTCTTGCCGTATTTGTGATTTTCTTGTCAAGTGTGCTGGCATGCAGTATGCAGTATGCAGTTATTCAATTCTTTATATCACGAACTTCAGTCAGATATTCTGCATATCTGTGGCTGTATATATATACATTTGTAAGACCTAAAACAGTCTGGATGTAAAACAGTCTGGATGTAAAACAGTCATAAGGTATAACGTTGTATATAGACAGCTGCACGATATTCTTCATTCAAGTATGGTCTCAACGCGATATCAAGTCAAGCGACCATAGGAACAAGGAGTCATATCCGTTGAAATAAACGGGCAATATTCTGGCTAACAGTACAGTAAAGGCAACTGTTGGGAGAGATCGATGTGGTTTTGCTTTTAAAACACTTCCTTCCTGTGCTTGTGGGCGGTTTTCAGTGAACGGAAATGCACGTCACTTCCAACTTACGGCAGTTACTTCCTGCTTTTATATTCGTGTTTACGACCGATCTTCGTACTCAAACTGAGGACAGGAAAAGGGCTTCAGTCCAATCAGTATTATTTTAAAATTTAGTATTCTACCGCCGTCTCTCAGCGTTATTTCGTATCTTTTACAATAACCTTCATTCTTCTTTTTAGAGTACGGAATCCGAGTCACTCAAAATCAAAAGTTCTCAAATTTATTTTAAGAGTAGAAAATTGTGCGCTATACTATAATGTATTAAAATTTATGAAAGTATGTACTTATTGTAAAAAATCGAAGAGCAAGCGTTTGTATTACTTTAATATGAGCGCATTACACAATTTCGGTGAACTCCATGCTAATTTTACTATAATATTTACATTTTGACGCAATGAACTGGATCGGCAGATCAGTGAAGAATCCAACTCTTTTCACGTGACGTTAAATATTTTGTCTTTGCCTGCGCTTGTCTTTACACTGAGCGCGAGTCTGAGTAACCGAACCGTTTGCTCTTGTGTACGTACTAATTTTCTGAGTTATTTTCGTTTTTAAATCTCCGTGTACGGATCACAAGGTCTGTCTGACCAGAAACCCATAGTGATTCAATCAACTTTACGCGGGAAAATAGGCTATTGAAGAGAGATTAACTAAAATATGCAACAGAATAAACAAACGATTGCAGCTTTATCAGAATACGGAAAAATATCCCATTTCAAGTAGATATGAAATTGTATAACATTTCCAACTTCCTAGGGATCTTGTAACTAATCACATTCTGTGTAAAATATCTGGAAATTAACGCTCGGCTGCAATAGCAAAATATTTTTTCCATTCCTCAAATTGACATGTGTGATGTGATCCCGTCTATCTGGAATGTCACGGACACGAAGATGCGATCCACTGTGACTCGTCATACTGTCAAATTTCGAGTTTACCGAGGGGTTTTTTGATAGCAAATTACTTTAAAAATATAAAGTCGGGAACATACGAAACTCTGCTATGACGCAATGTTTATTATCGCATTATTGATGCACTTCCAAAAGTTAAGTTGAACAAAGAAACCTTGGCTTTGTCTCAAACGTCGCATGTTTTTGACGGACATACTCAGATTTATAATAACAACAGACAGTATACTGCTGGATATTTTTCTCGCTTTGAAAGGGTTGATTATAATTGCTATTAAAATAGCTATGAACAAAGCTAACCCGATGCCTCACTCACATGATTTCAAAGGAAAATAGCAAGAAGGATTAGTTGTGTTTTCGCATAACGTTCAGTTATTCACTTATTGTATTGACGCAGGCGCCAATTATCGCGGAAACTCATCCAAAACCCTCTTCCAAAACATGCAAGTCACAGTTATAGTTTAATATTCCCAGGTTTTCGTTTACTGATGAATATATGTTGTTGTTTTTGTTATTGTTATTGTCATTGTTGTTGTTTACTCTTTACCATTCCCGGTCCCTAATGGTTTCTAGCATTCTCTCATTTCTATTCAGTATGTTCCGACGTCTTCTCCTACTATTTTCTCTAGTAATAGTACTAGTCATAAAACGTCACTGCATTAATTGGAATGGCGCTGTATAAACTTCCTTATGTTTCCTGATATGAAGAGCAAGGAGGCAGTTATTTTCAAACAAAAGGTAATCAACACGGTTTTTGGTCAATTTTGTTGTCTGGCAAAAGCATTAATTTTCGAGGGATTCTTTACTTGACGCAGGATCAGGTTAGCTTCAAAGGTTCGTGTTCATTCAGCCAGAGGCAACGTTTTCTTTATTGACTTACATCACTGTCACCCACTGAATGAACGAACTAGACAGATAGAGTGTTTGACATTCCACTCCTACCACTGTTCACTCACGTGGTGCAATAATTACGTACGTTGATTTTTTTTCATACAAAATTAAGACTGACGTGTGGAGCTAAATGAAGTTCTTATGTCAAACACGGTACGTTAGCACCAAACACAGATTCGGGTAACATGTGTTTATAATACCCGGCCTTTTTAGGAAAAAATTTAGGAAAAAGTAGTTTAGCTACTCCGGCTACTGAAACGAAATCCATGCACTATAGTCTATACATATCCAAAGCTTTTAGAAACAACAACAACAACAACAACAACAACAACAACGTATTTATTTACACTCATTGAATTTACAGTTTGATAAATAAAAAAAACTGAGTTTGCTGGAACTCCAGAAGTAGTTTGAAACTTCGCTTATTCTAGCACCAAACGTTCTCTTTCAAATTTATAATTTTGGATATAAACTGGCACTGAAAATTCAGATACAGACGGCAAAGACTGATAGAGTTTCACAACAACAAGTTCATTTGGCTGTCATACGTCATTTTAATACATTCTACACATTCTATATCTCAGAAACATTACTACGCTGACGCAACTGCAGTGGGTTACATTACCACTGCCTGGCACACAATGCAAGTTTCGGTTCAAATTTGAATCAGAGCGGATGCGAAATCGCAAACAGCCTCCAGATACAATCCCACACCTGTTGTGTAAACAAGGCAACTGGACAATATTGAAAAAGGGGCGTGACAAAGAATTCGAAATATTTTAAGTATTTAACCACTTCAATAATCTTTGTTTGCTTCGATTATAGTCATGAGACCACCGCTCGAATATAAACACCAAAACCGTCCAGAACAGTTTATATTCAGTGATTAGTTTGAATATATATAGACGCTTTCTTGAAGCTTTCATCAAAGGAAAACTGAAAATTCATTCATATTTAAACTTACTGTGCAAAAAAATCTAATATAAATATAATAACAAACAGTAAACTATGCAAGTCCAGGCAAAGATCTTTTAGCCAGGTACAACTACAATTGTTTGGTCGCTGAGTTTACTCAGATACAGACCACGCTACGGAAATGCGTTCTTGAGGACCGTTTGAACAAAACATACTTATCTGTTATCAGTTGAACCTGACTAACGCGGGAATCTTTGTCCGATAATAACCGCAAAAATCAATAATTAACAGGCGATTTGCAAAGGGGGAGGCTTACTGAACCGGACGGAGCGTCTGTTATTGCCCATCCAGTCCATTATTGCCCATACAGTCAATTAACTTTCTTTGTTATCTGTGATTCATCCTTTCGATTGTGCAGCGAGATTACATGTCAGTGAATCAACGCATTATCTATATGCAAAGTCTTTCCCTTCCAATGAATTGTTTCCAGATTGTTATGGGTGCCCATATTATATATTGATGCTGCACACAAACAACGATTCTGTGGTTTTCCTAATTGGTGCGCTATTTTCTGAGGCAAAATACTTGATAAGGGGTTGGGTTAGTTGAAAATAAGCCAGAAATGAGGAATGTTTATGAAAACAATTTCACTGAAATGTTTAACTTTTCATATGAAATAACGTTCCCTTGTTCTTAAATAAATAAAGGGATTCGGGAAACAAGTAATACAATCGCAATACTTTTATATCTCAAATGAGTCGGTTGTACTAAGTTTTACGAAATAACAAGCCAAGCTGAACCCATATTTTCTGGCAGAAGCACAAAGCCATCGGCGCTCTTCAGAAGCCTGCTCGTTAAATAACAAAGTAGTTTGACTTTATTTTTGCCAAACAGGCTTGTCTAGTTATTTCCGGGCTCCAATATTTGCCGTTTTTTTCCAAATATGTACCCCAAGAAACGTTCGCCTATAATAAAAAAGAGCGCAAGCTGTGAAATGTGGGTAAATTGTCTGCTCAGTGTTGCATAGGTTTAACACGGTACAACTACCGGCATTGCAGGAAATACCAAGACTTAGTTGCGCTTTTCCACTCTTCCTGGGGTTCATTGCTGAGCGATAGCTAGTTCGGATAACAGGTAGATTGGTGTCCCGAGAACGAGTAATGCCTCTGTGACTTCTGTCTATGGCTGATGCACTGTACCCGAAGCATTTCGTACTTGTTGTGAATTTGATCTGTGGTAAGGCTACAAAACCCTTACGAAATTATGTACACCAAGGGGATTTTAAAGGTACGTAAGAAAGGACAAAAGGGAGACCGCAAAGCCGGGCCGTGGTAGAGTATATAATGTTTTCACGGGCTTACGATACGCCGTGCAAGCTTATGTAAACTACATTGAAAATAAATAGCGTCAGATTTTATGGTTTTTGACTGATATTATTTTCAAAGTTGAGGGTGATACCAACTTTTAAAAACAAAGGGCGGCTGTTTGGAATATATTGGGACTATAGTGTACTCAAAACGAATAGTTCCGGACTGAGCTAATGTTGTTGACGCTTTATGGAACACGATTAGGCAAGTTTCGACCTTGAAAACTAAACAAGTTTGTTCGCTTTTTGTTAGTTTCCCAAAGGGGTAGCAACATCCGGTATTAACTGAAGCGCGTTCATTATCTAAACAAGAGAGATTAACTATATTCTAGGGTTTAACTGATGCTGACTCATCGAAACTAATGTTTGGCAAAGCCGGTCAAGTTCAGCTGCAGGCGAATTGCTGCCACCGGAAGCGCCGTTTCACCGCCAAGAAAACGTTATTAAAATGAATATCCTCGGATATTTATAAATTATTAATATAATGGCAGTATTTTACTAACTATACTATAATATACAAATATATTGATCAAGGACGCAACACTCTGCAAAGTAACCCTCCACACTCCACACCGCTCCCGTTATCCTTTGCAGTCCGCGTTTTTCAGTGTTCTTGGTTTTGGCGATGTTTGATGAGGAATGAAAACACAGTGCACTGCCACTGATTTACTATAACAAATATGAAAAATAATTGCAGCAACATGTTGAAAGAAAACACTTCAGTTTAAGCAAGTCAATACTTCCACCCCCATCCCATAATACGAAAAGGTTGCTTCCTTGATTAGCGGGAAAGAGACGGATAACGCTGGCCCTGTCCCGAGATAACTGGCTCTAGCCATTGTAAAGAACAGGGCGCGCGTAAGCATTTTTTCCCGCCAAAATTCACCAGCGCCCTAACCGTTTGCAACGAGAGAACTGGGCGGCGCTAATCCATGAGCAGGGCCAGTCTGGCCAGCACCAGTTCCGATAGTTGTTGTGAACTGACAGGTCCGGCCGACCAGACACGACAAAGGGAAAACGAGCGAATTCGAAAAATTAAACAAAGAACCTAATCAAATCTGTCAAATTCTATCGCCTTCTGTCCAATAGAAAGTGCGAAAACCATCGAAGATTTGATCATAGTGCGACCGGGGCCTTAGTTAGCTTCTGGCAACCACTTTCAACAACTCAATCGCACTAGTGCCTTTGTGTTTAAAATATGTGATCCTGTTGTTGTTTATAAAGATTTTTAGCTACTTATTTCACATGAGACGTGCATTCCCTTGGGAATATAATTCACGTCATTGTCAACATTCAAATACGTTTAACTCTTTTTCTCGGGACGATGTAACAAATCAAATCACGACTCCAACGGAGATAATTCTAGCTGTTCTAGCGCAATTTAACGGCTGTCATTGTCGAGTTCAACCATGTCTTAGAAAGCTATGTTTTGGGGGAAATGGTACCGTCATGTGATTTGGTTTCACAGCGCTCAATCGGACAATAAATTCCAATACAAAATCATGCTATTTTCACCAGAATTTTGATTGCATGACCTTCAATGCCCTTGTTTACATATTTGCGCCACGTAAGTCTGCAAAATATGATTTTTCTTATATGTCGTGCCTTTAATTAAACTTAACAGGATGTAGCTGGATTCCTTGGCTAGGCCCTTATACAGGAAAAGCAGCTTTAATATATTTGTTCTTTCCGCACCTTTTCCGATCTCCATCTCCATTTAAGAAGAGAAAAACACTGAAGAAAATTTGTCGAAAACCTGTTGAATATGTTTGTAGCGTTAATTCGCAGTAAGCGTGGTTTTTAATGTGAGTCGAACACAGATTCGCAGTTTGTAGCTCTTTATGAGAGATCGAAATTGTTCTCTCGCCGTGTTTTGACGTCATTTGAACATCTATTAGTGAACAGACGCACGGACAATGGAACCTATTTATTAAGTATTGCATTTTATTGCATTGCATTGCACTGCACTGTACTGTACTGTACTGTACTGTATTGCATTGCATTGCATTGTATTGTATTGTATTGTATTGTATTGTATGGTATTGTATTGTATTGTATTGTATTGTATTGCATTGCATTGCATTGCATTGTATTGTATTGCATTGTATTGTATTATATTGTGTGATAAGCTGTATTCTCTGAGTTGTGATAGGCTCACAGCCTTTCCTATTTTACCCTACAGTCTGCGCTATAAGGGCTGGCGGACAGGAACTCGATTGCGTGTTTTGCAAACATTTTATGAGGAAGAGAAACTATGTATAATAAAAATCTTAATAACCTCGTTTGGTCAGTACTGTCAAGATCTCGGGCTCGGGCTAAATATTCTCCCATACAGACCTATATTTGTACCATAATTCAATTTCTCTGACAATGAAATATATATTTTGTGTATAAATTGTGATATTATTTTAAGTTTGTTGATTGTAAACAACCGGATCAGAACTGGCGTCCGCCATAGACAACAAATTTTAATGCTTTGTACATATAGTTTATACGTTGATATGCTATATGTGCAATGTACGTACTAGAACCTACTTGACTCTGCATGTATGCAGTTAAATTATTCAATATTCTGTTCGCAGTTTCACACATTATATTCAAAGTCAAAGCCCATATATGGTTCTAAATATAGTCGATTACCAAATTATAAGTCAAAACTGAATAACAGAGGGAGATCTTCATAATGTAATTAGTAGTTGTATATAAGGCGCTGAATCAATTCGTATTCCTATTGATTTTGTTAATATGTCGTGCACATGCAATAAAACTACAGCTACGAGTTCTCTAAATAGCCAGAGGGCACAATAACAAAATATATTGCTACGTTTAAAATAGATACGTGTTGTTAAAGAATATAATATTAGTAGCGGAAATTTAAATACGAGAAATGTTCTCGAGAAATAGCAGGCATAGACTCTAAAGCTCAGTGTCCAGTAAACAGGGAGCTGATATTTTATCGTAATGTGGCACTTGGCATACAGCATTTCCATATATATAGACAGCATGGAAGTTATTTTAAAAGAAAAAAGCTGATGGAAAAAGACAATGGTGGCATTGATTGAGTCTGGAAAATGACTCACGTTTTCCTGCAGATCAATGCACGATCTTTTGGACTTCGTAAATATACTGGAGGATATAGTCATCCCATCTGGTTCGGTAAATCCTCTGTACCATATATTAAACAGCACAGACCCGAAAAGAAACAGCAAGCTACAGATCCTGTGAGCCTGTGGTTAGCCAGCTGCCAGACTTTGTCGCATCGCGTGGCTAATATATCGCCTTCTAATCATTCCCTATAGATAAATAATTTTTCTTTTTACTGACAAAATACTCAGATCTATTAATTTCACTCTGAAATATTGCTTTTACTATTGGAATAAACTACATTCACTTACAAGTTTATCTATTACCGCTCATAGTGTTTTTAACAATGAGAGACCGTGAGACCTCAAATCCCACATTGATTTGCTGTGCTCTAAATACATTTTGGACATCCTACCGATGCTTAGTTACTGATTTCTTTGTTTATTCTGTGTAGCTGTTATTTATGTCTGTCGAGTGTTGTCTCTGTGAAGTTTAAAACACATTTTGAATGTAACTGCAACACACTGAGGTCATCGGGCAAACTAGGTTACAGTTTCAACTAATTATACTTCCTTTGTAGGAAATGACAATGTAGCTGTGTCTATCGATCTCAGAAAGATTTAGATCTGAGTAGTGACTATGTAGTATGTAATATATTGTAACAGCAACTCACAGTGACAGTTGGATGTGCCACCCTTGTACTTGTAACAATTGACTCTGCGCTATTTTTTGTGGTTGAAATAAATAATTAAGCTTTTCTGATTCTATGTTCAAGCAAACTCTAACTGTAACGCATTTTGCTACTCTACTTGTATTCTACAGGGTTTTACCAACAAATACGAAATTAGAAGCTTAAGAACAGCGATTGTAGAGACAATAATTGCTTTGACATTTACTTTTCATGGCAGATGGATCATGTATTGTAAGTTTAATTAAAAATGAACACATATTTAAGTAGCGATTTGTATGTCTGAACGTGAATATGTTTCGCACATACCTGTGTAGTTTGTGGACGCAACATCTTGAGGAACAAGGATGAATACGAATAGCAATACGTTGAACGAAACCATTGCCATGTTTCTCGTACTTTCATACAAACCCTTGTTTTGTACAAATTGCTTTGAATACTCACACAATTGAATGAAATCTGAGCTTTTAAAAATATGTAAATTAAATTCTGTTTCAAAACTATCGTACAAATCACGGCGGGGAAGGAAATATTATCAAATATTGTTCGACAAGATGTGTGACTCGCGAGTTCGGAAAGGATTCAACTTCGCAAATAAAAACAACCACTTTCGTACTATTTAATTTACAAACACTTAAAAAGAGCCGTAAGCCTAAACTGTCACCCTGAGGCTCTTGCCAGCTAATCTTATCATGAAAATCACGCCGGCTATATGCCCATGTCAACTGTTACATTCCATTCAGTTTCATCCATTTGGAGATCAAGCCTTTGAACTGTCGGGGAGTTTTAAAACAATGTTGGAATGTAGCACTAGCAGATGTTTACAGCAGGAGAAGTCTTGTTTCCTATGTGTAACGTTCTTGTTCATAGTCGGGGGAGACGTGTTTTTGAACAGTTGACTTTCGGGAGGAGAGGGCGAGTGTGTCAGTGTTTGATAATCTACCGGACCCGGTTGTTCAAAGGGTGGATAAGCTATCCGCCTGAAAAGTGCTAATCACGTTTAAAAATAAGTCAAAGATTGTCCAGTTTCTTGTTGATTTATCTATCCCTGGTTATTCAGTGAGCGGAAACCTACTAATGCAATGGGTAAAATGGTATCACACAGCCTCGATTATAAACTGATTACTGAAAATAGAAAGCACTTATCCGGCGGATAGCTTATCCACCCTTTGAACAACCGGACCCAGATGGCTGACGTGACAGAACACAAACTGTTTATTTTTGGCCCTTTTTGAGTTTCAATTTACTGGGAATTTGCGCAATGGCACAATTGCTTTTTGGATTGATGATACTACAACAATAACAAAACATTGATAACTTGAAATGGAAATAAAGCATTTATTAACATTGTGTATGTCTATTGGTGTTTAAACTTCCTGTGGATGTTGCCGTGCATTCAGACTGTGTTCACTCGATGTCCATCGATAAAAGTTAATTGATCGATGGACATCGATGTCCGACACCAATTGATCATCAATTATTGATATCAATCGATAAATTGAAATCGATGCATATCGATAGCTATCGATGGTCATCGATTGCCGATATCATCGATTGGTAACGCCGGGGAGCAAGTGAGCAGTGAATTACGAAAATTAGTGAATTCGAGCAAGTGAGCACTCTCCAAAATTTTGCGAGCAATTCGAGCAAGGGCCAAATCTTGCGAGCACTCAAATATTTTGAAGAACCATTCAACACCTCTATGAGTATGATTCCTGACCTCTATCACACAGACACTTACGTGCAAGGACTGAAGGAGGTTATTTAAAAATCGTGTGCTGTTTATTAATATCATTAAGAGAAGCAAGAATAACACAATCTCACTTAAACTATAAGTTTCATGACAAACAAGATGTCGTATAAAAGACCTTAAGAAAGTCTTACCTCAGATAAGACAGCAATTTACTAATACATGCACATGTTAGTATCACTATGGTACGGTGTGAAATATGTCTATGCACATACTTGGTGAAGATTTTAATTCTCTTCAGCTACTGATAAAAAGCTTCAATATTGGCATATATAGCATACGTTTGAATATGCTCTTTCAGTATAAAGTATTTAATAAATTATCAGTCTTGAACTTAATTATTAGGTCGAACTACAAGAATATTCTAACAGTACTAGTAACAATCCACTTACAATGTGCTGGATACTCCGCCCGAATTTGCTTGTCCGAGAATATCTGAGAGAACTTTCGGCTTTAGCATCTTGATGGGAGGGAAGTCCGGTAACTCAATTTCACGTACTTCTGTTGGGAACCGATGCACTTGTGACATTTACAACAAACAGTCTCGTGATTTCTCGGCAATTAAAGTTTTAACTTTCCACAATCCATACGAAGTGACAACACGAAGGTCACATGCTTCTCTTCAATTGGTAACCGCGCCTCTTTGAATACTCAGATCATTAGGAAACAGGTCAAAACTGAAACTACTTCATATAAGACTGAGACTTGCACACCAAACAAGACTGCTAGCTTCACTAGCGAGACGAAAGTTAGGCCGAGTTTAAGGCTGCAATTCAGTCTTCCTATCCAAGTATGCCGAAATTTTAAATTCCTAGTATTTGACCATTTCCGGTAAAATGGTGAAAACCCGTCTAAGTTTATCGAAATGGCATTTCCAGCTCTTATTACATTATTATAGTTGCTCCGATTATCCGTATCTTTGATTCAGTGTATGTACTTCAGTCGTCTTGCTACTCTTCAAATGGGATTTATTTGCAATATTTTCATCCTCTGCAGAAAAATGATGTTTTATCCCGGGCTTTATCCCTTAAGGCCTTATTATGTGGGAATTTAGGAGGATTGCCAATACTTGAGCCACCCTCATCAAAACAATTTCAACCGGACACATGTTAGGTTACTATATTGCTTTTGTCTGGAACACCAATGCAACTCATCTCAGATCTGTATGTTAACAAACTGTCACATAAAGTCAAATAAAAACATATGCAAACTAATCATGTTGTATGGCGTCATAGCCAATTAGTGAATTATAACACCAAAATTATCACGCTTTTAAACACGAGTTAAAAACAATCGTCCAAAGTTTCATTCCATTCCATTTTTTTAAATAATTAAGAGTTGTGGGCTAGATAGGGTTAAGAACACCATTAGCACTAATTAGCATTAATTATTTTATAGCATGGATAACTTGTTATTCTCACCACCATTTGTCTTCACCTGTTGCTCATCGGTGAACATCCGTCTCGTCCCAAGAGCTTTCGTTGGGCGCGCGGACATTTTTAGGGTGGGCAGTGGTTTCGTTTTTGCAGTCACTTTTGAGTGACTGTTTTCCAAGCAGGACAAGTGATTATCAATAACTAAGCTCAGCGACCAGGGGGCGGGAGGCTTAAAGACTTAAGCCCTATATAAGAGCAGAGCGAGAAACCATCAAATCACTCCTCCTATGGCCTATGGAAGCCAGGTGGCCCTGTTCACTCAAAGAA
>JANVCH010067877.1:0-10522 GCA_025505405.1 Epizoanthus rinbou | reverse complement strand
TGACTGACTGACTGACTGACTGACTGACTGACTGACTGACTGACTGACTGACTGACTGACTGACTGACTGACCGACTGACCGACCGACTGACCGACTGACCGACTGACTGACTGGATGACTGACTGACTGACTGGTTTGCGAGCATTCGCGCGTGCAGACTCACCTTAGTCCTGCCTATCTGGTACTCCTGCAGATCAAGCCCCAGCGTCCTGAGAACCTGTGGTACTTTATCATGGAAAGCTGTGTCTTGTACTTTGTTGGGAAACAGCAGCTTGTAGCTCTTGATGAATTCCTAAAGACCATAGAGCAATTACATTTTATGTCTACTCCGGCAACAAGAACATTGCTTTTGTTTAACAACAATTTCGCATCTAAACCGCTCTGTAAATTACACATCTAAGGCCGTTACAAATGCAACAGTGAACTAGAGAAAGCCCCAACCCCCGAAACTATTTGCTCCGCCTAAATGAGACTCAGCCCTGACACAAAAGTTCCTCTTCAGTCCAATAAGCACCTCCCCCCTCCACTCCCCACCTCCCACACACATGTCAATCAAACTATGTGAAGGTGTCCCTCGTAGAGGTTTATTCTATGTTTCATATCATCGTGTTCGGATTGTTAGTTTCCACAGCTTGCCCGCAAGTCTTTCAGTCTTTTCCGCAGCCTGTACTTTTCAAACGCAAATTATATCCAAAACATAGCCGAACTCTCTTCAGAATGCAAACTTCCCTCCAGTAACAGGCCTAACTGAACATAACAAATAAAAGAGACATAAACGCGCACTATAAATAACTGAAAACCGGTTTTAAAACATAACTCGATGAGAAACAGAGAAATTCATTGTCTGTGTAATGGATATGTTTATTCAGCAATGTGCTATTTCTTGTTCTCCCAACCTTGCACTCGTGTTTGAATTGTCTT
Source organism: Epizoanthus rinbou (assembly GCA_025505405.1). Lineage (NCBI taxonomy): Eukaryota > Metazoa > Cnidaria > Anthozoa > Zoantharia > Epizoanthidae > Epizoanthus > Epizoanthus rinbou. The sequence goes on along the minus strand of JANVCH010067877.1, from coordinate 9,600 downwards.
CTATTTCTTAACTGAAACAAGGAAAACGTGTTCTAACAGTTTCAAACATCATAAGCCCAGTTTTTCGCCGTGAGGGTGGAAGGTTTGAGCTGACGTTTCCAGCGCTGGCCCATCGACAGCGCGAAGAGAGGGATAAGCCCAGAACGTATTGTTGTACTTGAGATGGAAATTATCGCTTTCGTATACTGTAAAAGGAGACACTCTCACAAGCAAGGCCAAACGGGTAAACCAGGTGTGTGCGCATACGATGAGAAATCCAACCCCGACCGCACGCACGACATGCAGTGCTATGTACCAGTGAAACCTGCCCGGGCAGAACAGACTGAAAAAGACTGATTCGCGTACGCACACAGGCTTACAGCACGTACTACAGATTCCTACAATTACCAGAACACTACATAAGAAAAGGTAGTTGGCTCGAGTTCACCAGGAAAATCAAACGTTCTTCGAAGCCGGAATATGCACTTCCCACAGCAATATATCATGAAATACTTATACTGTTCAATAGATAGATAATGAATGATCACGTTATCGATTTTATCTACGAAATTAAGATTCTGGAACATTTTGGCTTTAATAAACACTTTGTGGCTGGGTAGGTGTTTATTATCGTACCTTTAATATACATCAAGGAGCTGTCTCCCAAAACGAAACACACACATGGGTACATGTCTACATCAGTTATCGTGAACGAGTTGGTGACTTCATGCGTTTACAAAATTCATACGGGATAGCAAATAATATTGTCTACTGGCATTTTACCATTTTTACCATTTCTAGAGGGCCACTAGGGAGAATACTTTTATAGTAATTTCGTTTTACCCTCTTTAAATAACGTTTATTGTATTGTATTGTATTGTATTGTATTGTATTGTATTGTATTGTATTGTATTGTAAACATGTCTACTATATGCTAACATGCAGGGGTCCTGACCATTCTCAAGCAATGCATTTTAGGTGAGAAAACAGCCATAGATCAGCGAATACTCGCTCAAATTCAGTTCTGTTTGAAACACGACAAAGCAGAGACAAGTGCAATTTGAATTCAATGTTTAATTATCGAAACTACAAGTTTTGTTTAAAAAAATATTAGCGTATCCTACGAAAATCTGGTTTGGCTTCCATCATATATCTTGCAAGTGTTGCTTTGATGACTTGGTGAAAGCAGAGACCGAATACGATACCATTAATTCAATAATTGCTCTTGAAATTACGCTCTTCAGTAATATCCAAATATGGTCTAGTCCATTGGGCATTGGACCCCTTTCATGTTACAAAATGTGCCTCACATTTGATAACGAAAGAATATACAATCCCTCACTCTCACTCATATTTTCTGTTTCAGTCTTTCCTTCATGACAGTAAATGGTCGTAAATGTAAACCGAAACTTTGTAGAAATTCGATATCTAAGAAGATTTAGAAACTCACCTAGAAACACGCAGCTACAGGTGTAAAATGCAAACCGAAAATTATTCGAAATTTGAGATCTTAATTTGAGATCTGAACTGACTCCACGTAGTGACTGCCACTACCGCTACGCTACTGTGCAAAGTAAAATCGAAAATTAATAGAAAAGTGAACCCAGAAAAGACACGCAGACATTAATTATAACAAATGGCCGCACATTCCTGGTTTGTTTCTTCGTAGTTACACAGTTTGTGTGCTCAACTGATTGTGCTAAACGCTGGTACTCAGATTAGTTTCTGTAAAATCTAGCTTTTCTACGTTAGCGAGCAAGCCCATGATGGAGTTCATCAAATCAAAGTTGTTATAATAAAACAACACGTGGTATATTGCAAATGCTTCAATTTGATTGGTTCCTCAACTCACCTATAACAATTTCATTTCGTTTTGAATACATTCAAATGGCGGCATCTCGATTTATACAAAAACTGGATTTATCGAGATGACAGAAGAAGAGTTAGAAATTCACAGAAGTCAAGTATAAAAATCATATTCATAAAACCCAGTTTTTCGATTCGGCGTTGTTTCTATGAGCGAAGCGCCTCGTGGCGTAGAAAACGCCATCACATCGAATATAAACTGTTAAATATGTTTTCGCTGTGAGAGTGAAAGATTGAGCTGACAATTCAAACGTTAGCTCTACATCGGAACAGAATTCGAAATAGCGCTGAACGTAACCTGGTTTGTGCTCACGTGATCCAGACAAAAAAAAATCCCACATAACATTCTCTCTTCCTCTGTCCCGCTCCATGCAGGGCGCGGTGGCGTGCCTCGACTCGTGTTCGATCTTTGCTCCTTAAAATATTCACAACTCAGTTCTATTTCACACTTGGCAAAGTTAACGTAGTACCAAGCAATAAAAGATCAAAGTTTAAAGTTCAGTAATTGTATCCTTGGTATCAAGATTTTGGCAATAACTAACTTCACTTTTCTTTCTTAAACTTTCAATTTCGTACAAAGAAAACATAATACAGGTCTTCTTGATGTAAAGAGTTCTAATTGACCAGCAACACAATCAGTATTCACTCGAACTTAGAAACTGTCTTGTCAAAAACTGTAGTTTCTAACGAAACAAAATCGAAATGCAGAACGTTACTGCGCAATAGTCATCCAAGATGGCTACGCTAATACACCACTATATATCGTTTGCAACTTTCGCATTTTAATCTCTTTTTAACCACAACAAAACAAAAAACATTTCTTTAGACATTTAGACTTTATTTATGGATGATTAAGTGCTACAAAAGTCCAATTATCACTGCAGACACGAATCATATGTCGTTTATCCATTCTTGACTTTCTTATATACACTATAAATGACAAAACCCGGAGAGAATTATTGGATTATCAGCTAGAGACCTAATTATATTTGAAATGTTGCGAAATATCACCAAATACTGCACCACAAATATTCTAATGACATAACTAAACAAATAATTTTGAGCTGAAGAGCGAAATGTATGCAGAATGGCACAGATGAAAGTGGATTACGATTCATCAGACGTCAGACTTGACTTCCGAAATTTGGATTGTGGTATAGACCACAGCGCGACTTGTTTTTTTTAAACTTCTTCCATTTCATCACTGTCTTTTCCTACTCGCAGTTATTAAGTCTCAATTGAAACAATTCCTGACCATTAACAAACGCTAATATCTTGGACAACGACGAAAAGCGAGGCGACGTGACGTTCGCCCAACGATCAACGTAACGTGGGAAAAGTGCTTAAGAAGAATATGAAAATTGATGAAGTGAGTCATATCACCGAGGAGTACTACTTGTATTGCCCACGTCACTGGCTGGGGAAGTGTATATCGCTTCAACTGAGGTCATCCATATAACTCTGCGGAGAATATATATTCCCACAATCTGCGAAGCACCGGAAAGTACTTCAAATAAAGAAATGATGACCATTTGTGCATGACTATCTATTGGTTCGCCTTTGAGAATTGTCACTTCAAATTACATATACAAACTATGTATCTTCCGGACTGTGGCAATCTGCCACACAAATTTCCAATTGAAAAGAAAGTATGCAATTTATGTCATGATAAAGAACTTGGCGACACAAAGGTGCAACGGATACGCGTTCGAATTTTTATCCAATCCGTTTATGGAATTCAGATTCAAATTATGCGCAATTTTATAATAGTAGTTTATTTATATACATAGTTAGCATTAAAGATTTCTCAACCGCAAATCTATGTTATAATTGGTTCTATATATTATTGAAAATACAAAAAACATTATCCAAAACACCAATTAATTATGTCAATATTATGTACATGTACACAATTACAAATTATCACATATTTATACTTCCAAGGTTAACGGCATTCTTGCAAAGCGACAGAGTGTTCGTTGAAAAACAACTCTGAATGAGTTCTATATATTCCATAAATACAGTTATTCTATGTCTTTTCTATTAATAAGTAATTTCAATTTCATTATATCAGTTTCTGCGTTTGCTGCTGCTTTTGTGTTCCACTTTTAGCAACATCGCAGGTAGTCTGACTTTATAACGACATGCTTCCTCGATTAACGTCTAATTCACCGCTGGAAACCAAAAAAAATCCATTTCTAATTATACTGAATATTGGCACAGAACAACAGAAAACCACAAATCGGCGAATTGAGCCGGATGCGTGTATACAGAAAATTAATAATAAAACCACGACAACTGAATTCCTTTAAGAATACCCTTGTTCTAAATGAAACAGTTAGTTAAAAACAGAACAGAAAAGCGACTTTCCCAAGGTCTTCAAAATGTTGAGTATATATATATTTAAATACCTACAGACACACATACAACTGCAGTTTTGTAAATTTCCCATGTAAACCAGTATCATATAGTTCCGTCAAAGCAGATTACAGATATTAAATACACGTCTTCTGGTCTGGTGAATAGTGTTTCACTATCGCATGATAGATTCCTATTACGGGCACACGTGCTATGGCACGCTAGGGCAAGTATCACTTGATGAAGTAAGGAAAACGTGAGCAAAACTGGACAAACAAAATCAGCGGCAAGAACAATTCCTCTGCAATACAAAATGTTTTAACGTAATGAACAGTTCCAGTGGTTGACTGTCCCAAAATTGCAGGGCCGGTTTAAAAAAAAGGGACGAAAACGGATTTATAGTTGATCTTACTTAGCTATTTATATCTGCTTAGTTCATCGTTTTTGGCTTACCATATATAAACATGCAGTAAGAATCTGGGTCAAATATTGGTCTACATAAACGGGATTTCCTTAGCATAATGATAAACTGCCATACAACCTACTATCCGCTGTTTACTGACTAAATACTGGCGCTTTGCTAATCATCTCCATTCTCATGTTTTCTCAATTTATATCTGTAAGTATATTCTTGCCATCCATTTTCATGAGAATAAACAAGTGCATGTGTCACTCGCGTGTTTGTCTGATCGTAATCATCGTATGTGTATTGGCTGCATTGCATCTGGTGCTGTAACGTATCTTTGAGTTGGAAGAAATTTGCATACAATTGTATTTGTCTTAAACTTCGGTAGCGGTTGATCGATTAATTGCAAATGAGAGCCATTATTAAAATTGAAAACTAGGATTCCTAAGTACATAACTTTGCCACGCGCATTCATTATCGCATCTTATAACAATAATATATCGTAGTTGTACGAGCTTAATTAGCAAGAAGATTCGCCTCGGTATTATGGAGCACTTCACGAATGTGGATATTACGATAAAGTCATATAACAACCAAGTGCTGATAAATTGGATATCACCTTTATCACTCACAATTCAGCATTCTATCAGATCAAAACACCATTATAGCCATCACAGTGGAGAGCGCCTATTAGTAACAACTTACCACCAGTAAAGCCAGAATTCTCCAAACTTCTTCCGCAGCGGACTTGGAGAACTTGCAAAAAAACCTGAAGGTGTGCGCAAGGATTTCTAGCCAAACCATCTCCTGGCTTTAATTATTTCAAAGTATTCTCCATTCTCTTGATTATAGTTGGTATTACCAGGACGAATTGATAGCAGTATGAATATTGTCAACCATTAGATTGCAGTTGTAGTAACCAACAAACTGATCAAACAAATTCACGTCCAACTCACAATTCAAATAGACAACGAGGTATGCACTGAATCTCGCTACTTCGAAATTTCTATTTTTAAAATCACGAGTAAACAGGATTTACATCATGACCTTTTCGACGGCCCATTGGCCACCAGCCAGATCGGAGGCCAGAATATCTCATGGCGAGACATCGCTCACCACCCCGTTCGAGATCTCAATCCCCTCATACAAGGCTCTGAAATTAGAATACCGCATGCGTCGGTCACATTAAAAAATACAATAGTTCAATGTCACACCTCGCCTGTACATGATATGAGTGCGATACCATGTTGGCTGAATAGCTAACACTCTTACTTGCTTCTGTGACAAAACACTCAACACTGTCAAAGAATCTAAGAAGTCAAGAACGTATCTTCAGATTCTTTAGAAAACAAGTTCAAGTTGTTGTTGCGAATTAGGCGCTTATATTCTAATTATAAGCGCGTGTAAAACACATTTATGAAATATGAAACTAATAGAAACGAGGATCTCTGGCTAAGGTTTGATATTCTCTTTAAGCAGACTTGCACGACAAAAAAGACAGTAATTCTGACTTGTATTTCTTCCTCAACGACTTTAGTTTATAAGCCAGATAGAACAAACAAAATAGATACCCTGAGATGACTACATCCAAAAACATTCTATCTTTTGTGATGGAAATCAACTGAGATTTTGCAACGACACCTAAAACAATACGGTCACAAACTGACTCCTGGAAAGGACAAAAGGATTAAGAGATTTTTAAAAGAAATAGTCCAATTACAGTCCCTGAGCTCACCAGAGGTCCACTTAAACCTCAAGGAGTTGCAAGCAGCAGCCCAGGTCACAATTGCTCAGGTTAAAAGGTTTTTCCCGTCAATTTCCAACTCTTCACCTAGTTGCACGTTGACAAGTTATTCATGGTATGTTCTTACTCAAACATCCTATCACAAGATTTTTATTACAATATTTCAGCACCACAAAAGAACTTCTGAATAGGAAAGTTCAAGTGACATAAGGCGATAAGCTATTCATTTCACGGTCAATATATTAACAAAACCATCAACCAGCATGCCACACCGTTCCTCCGCCCAACATGATGTAATGTCAAATTTATTCAGATCGTGCAAACGGCGAAAACAACAGGCAACTTTGTACTTTAAATAGTAATGCTGTTATGATCATATATTGACTCCTAACCATTTGTAAAAGTTTTTGTTCCTATATCCCGTTTGATATTCTCTTTGTATTCGATTATGATGTACCGATTTCACGACTCGAGTTAACGTCTAATAAATGTTGTTGTTGTTGTTGTTGTTGTTGTTCTGCACAAAACATTACACCACAGACCAGGAACTATCCAATAACATACACACCGACCACATATCTAGTTTGCAGTTGTGAAATGCGTTATGTACATGCAATTTGCAACTCCTGAAACCTAGTACAGTAAGTTCTCAAAACAAATTTTAAAAAAAATAGATATCTTGAACATTCAACAGGGTTCTTGCATCACCTATGACTGGTGAAGGTATTAGAATCAAATCCGATCACAAGCACTAAGCACACTCACTCAAAATGCACTCAAATGTCAACAAACCCAAACCCACCTCATGCGCAAAGTAATGAGCTGACTGACACAGCTATTTTAGACTGGTTATTGTTGGCACATCAGTATGGTATATCAACAACAGTAAACTATTATCGACAGATCACTATAGTATAACGACAGCTATGACTATTGTTAACAGATCACTATAGTATGACGACAGCTATGATTATTATCGACAGATCACTATAGTATGACGACAGCTATGATTATTATCGACAGATTACTATAGTATGACAACAGCTATGACTCATGTCATGTTAACGATTGCATACACACTTTAAGAAGTTAGATATTCATAGTTTCCAGAGATAAATGATGATGATAATAATAATAAAATTTATATTGCACATATTACATGAAAGCGTATCACTATATGTTCATATGCGCATTACAATGTAAAAAATTAAGATAAAACTAAATTATAATACAATATTCAATATTCAACGAGATAAACTGAGATAATAGACCCAAACACGTGTACGTATACTCAGTATAGATCACAGATGAGAAGCAGGACCGAATGATCTCAGTGATTAAGTACTACAAGCTTTATGTTTTATTCAGAGATTCACAAGATTTAAGTCCAGTATGAATATCCAGGGACTCATCCAAATTTTCATAACCTATTAAAGTCGGAGGCATTCAGGACCTAGTCCCATTCACTGACACTGATGGAAATACTTGACCGAATTCACACGTTAAATATTTCATCACTGCAATATTTGAAGATGCCCACGAGAAACATGGATATTTCATGACTTTATGAAGCTGTTTCATTCAGAGTCTAAAGTCCAAACTATGGTCGGGGGGGTGCTCTTTGCAATACCATCTTAAACAAAGCTACATGTTCTTAGTATAAAGTTAAAGAGCTCAGTGATTACATTTGTTTTAACTTAAACCTTATAGATTTATATTTATTTAAAGGGAAGAAATAAATTAAGGAGAAATTTCCGACGGCTTAGCCTCTAATCAGGAATTATATCGCATAGAAGTTTAGTGGCAAATTCCCGCCTCTACAACGACGCGAAGTACTAAAGTACCAAACAGTATTTTAAAAAGAGAAACAGTTACAAGCGTTTACCTCAGCGTGTATCATCTTCGGAATCATACTTGCGTGTGACTCCAACTGAGATACATCTCCAGTGAACTTCAAATCAAATTTCAATGCAATGCAACTCAAGATCAACTCTCTTCCATGCATGCGCTCTTAATAATCAACTCTCTACCGCAGCGCTTTCTTACTTTGTACCTGACTTTAACTGAATGTTATTTTAATAGATTCTGTGAATTCTTTCCATAACAAGAACTGAAAAGACACGGAAATGTTTTGCGATGCACAGAGTGTATCTAATGTCATCCTAAATCAACTGTACAACACTTAGTTCATTACATAACCAAACACAAAACCAGACGATGACATCTTTAGCATTGATTCAAGGTCAACTTTTATCTTTCTAGTTGTCAGTTTGAAAGATATATTGTTGTAATTATTTGTCGCGATTATTGATTTGTCTATAGGAAACATTTACTAAGACGTTGATCACGGAATAACTGATCACAAACGTGGACAAATAAACAGCAGATAATTCAGATATCTCCGCACCTATTATGTGATACTCGTACTAGTACAGGATCATCAAAGAAACGGGAGACATTGACTAGATGTAGATTTCGTGCTTGTTGTATAGTAAGAAGCAGCTGCGAGTCCTCGCTGGCTAATGGGGCAATATTTAGAAAAGCCGAAAGGTTGAATGTTTATTCACGGGTACCGTAAGCTACGGAGAAAGTCTGTGCAAACACGTACGCGATCAGCTGACACCAACACTGAAGAAACTAACAAGAAGAGACATTTCTTAAACTTTCTAAGATTTATCGATTCATGTCATTTCATCTCATGCAGAACTTCCTTCGCTTTTCAGCTACATGAGCGGGTAGCTGCGTAGTTATAATTGACACGCAAACAACTTCTGAGAAGCCATTTATTTTGCATAGTTCTTTGTTCCAGATGTTTTGTTTACACATCGTCAACCAAAAATAGCGCAGCTATTCAAAAATGTGGTTAAAGCGTGGGCGTGGATATACTTGCAATGTATCTAACAAACCTGTATATAAAAAAATATATGTTTTTCTCAAAAGCTGCGTAACTTTTGATAATCGGTGTTTTGGCTTTTTAAAAACTGAAAAACAAACGTCTCACCGAGCTCCGCGCTCCAGATTATAAAGTCTCTGCAGGAGATAGTTCTGCAGAGCTCCAAAAGCTCCCCCGGGGGAGTCTCCTTAGTTCTGGCAGAGTGCGCCGTTGGGACCTCGAAACTTTACCCTATACGTACATGGTAGGTAGGTAGGTAGGTAGGTAGGTAGGTAGGTAGGTAGGTAGGTAGGTAGGTAGGTAGGTAAACTTTATTTAAACACGCTAGCCCCAACAACAGAAGCTGATTTCAAT
>JANVCH010067866.1:0-10522 GCA_025505405.1 Epizoanthus rinbou | reverse complement strand
AGTTCTTCTTGATTTGGAGATTACAGTTATTGTTTTGAGATAACTTTACAGTAATGTTGTAGATGTCTATGGAAGAAATAATTATAAATTTATTTTGAGTTTCAGCTAATCTCTTTGTTGTGATTCTCTTTCATCGGGGGTCTTTTGTTAAGCCTGCTAGTTAATTGCTATGTTTACTAATATTTCTTTCAGCCGGTTTCTCAAAGCAAAGTTGTTTCACCGCACGTGTAAACACGATAGTTGAGAAAAGTAAATTATTCTTGTTCGTTATTTTATTCGTAACTAGTTTCTTGGTTTGAAGTAATTTTTATGAAAATGCTTCTCTACAGAAGCTTCGACAAGAAACAAAACGAGGAAAACGAAGGCAATGTTTCTAAAGATCACTTCATAACTCAAAACCCTTGATCAAAGCAGCAATAACTGCTCGTATCTGGTTGTATTCCAATGCTGTTTCGTCCTTTATCTCTCGAAGGGTGCAGGCAGGCATGGACGACATCCGCTGAATATCCCTGAATGCGGACTTTCCGACTCGCACGTCTTGCATAATTTTCTTGCATTCTTTGCTTGAATTGTCGCCAACAGGACGGTGCACCAACATGTCGATCACGTATACCTCCGCAGTCGCTGTTGCCACGCTAAGTCTCTTTGCTATGTCAAAGAAGGACTCCTCACTTTTCCAAAGCATGAATACCTGTTGCTTCTTCGAGGATACAGTCACTTTACCATACAGTGTTGCAAGGGATGAAACCTGCATGCAATAAAATGGAAGATTAATACTTGTATGTAATGTATAGCTGAGAAAAGTTCACCGGTGCATCTATGTTATTTGGAAATAGGTGAATCATTTTTACCGACAATACTCTTTTAACTTTCGGTTTTGGATCTTGACATTCACTCGCCGCTTTGGACTCTACGTTGCGTCTCGTATTTCTGTTTTGTGATCAACAGCAACTAATCATTAGATTCTAGAAAACATTCTCATATGAAAAACAAAATTGCATATTCGTTACCTGCTATCCATTTGGTTAAGTCCTTTCAGTTCTCGAACAAACTCCCTTATTGAAAGTAGCAGTAAGTGAGAGGCTTGATCACCTCGTGTGTCGGTAACAAATGGAAAATAAAGCTTGCATTGTCCATTCATAAACTGTACATTTGCATAAATATTTTCACAGTTTCAAGATAAGAGACATGTGATACAAACCGATCGAGTTGAGCTGGAAAGGTGATTCGTTCACTAGCAAGAAAAAGAAGTGGAAATGAACATTTTGTTAGGTAAATCCAAAGTTTTTCCCGTTGCTTTTATAGCAAAGTGTATTTCAAAAGAGCAGAAAGTTATTTGCCAAGCAAATTCTTTACGGAAACGAAAGGTGTTACACGGACTGGTTACTGCCCAAATCCTAAAGCAAAGGTGTTGCACGATCTGATACCGCGTCGCCCTGTTCAGCTCTTGACTTACGCATTATGCACCGCAAATTCAACTCTTGAGATTCCCTATAGCTAGCTATATATTCCCTGTCATAAGTTTGTTACAATGATATTCATATTGATATTGATTCTTGAAATGAATGATCTTGTGCGGGCCGTCGGCTGTAACATTTAGTTGTGGAATGTAATATTCAGTTTGAAGTACTTCAATGGCCAGTTCAGTTGTGGGCAGATCAGGAAAAATAGCTGGATATAACGGGTACTGGAGAACTTTACAGAACTTTTCAAGGCCGACTACATGTATAGCTTGGAATGAAAAGATGGCAATATACGATGATCTAAACAATTCTGACTGTTTTAGCGTAGGTTATATTATATTCCATGGGTATTGTGATATTTTCAGTTTCATCTGAATTTCTCCGAGGTCGTGTACATCACTACATGTGGACGTGATCTTGCGCGATTGAAGTGTCATACAAATTGCGCGCACTTTTACACCTTGAAAGAATCCTGTCGGCGATAATTGAAACAGTTGTTTCCTGTCCTGCAGTGGGCTGCAGTGCTTAGGTGGTATACATGTATCTGATACAGCGAACCAACAAGTCTGATTTCTCGTGATTTCGTCGGGGAATTTGGATTACAAGAACTACATCAGACAGAGCTCGAGTGATACCTATTGCAAAGGATAATAATTCAGATACAATGTGGACCAATGTGTAGGTGATCGATACACGTGTCAGGGGTGACGGGATTACAAATACACTGGGGTCGAGAAGAGCACGCCGACGTTCGCTGTTTGTCGCTGTTTGTGTTATGAAATTAGAAAGAAGCATAAGACAGGTAAGGCAAAAGAGATGTTTATGAACAAAATAAGCGTGTAACAGGAGATAAGAATTCAAATACTGAGTTGTTTTTTGCTGATATAAATGAAGTGATTCTGATGGTCTACACCGGGTGTACGGGACAAATATTTACAATTTAGCTAACTTACTCGTGTTTTCTAAGCGCCAAGCGGCACTGCTAAAGTAGGACGGGTATCTTACAAGTTTATAAACACATTTATTATGATCTCTACTTCTCTACGTCTACTTGTATGATTATTGATAGATATTGGAGTTTCAAGTCTTGGGTTTCAGCATTTATTCGACATGATTGTATTTCTGTGAACAATGGTAATTTGACATCTGTACCAATTTCCCGATGGCGCTAATTGATTTATTCAAGGCTCGATTTGCAGTTTCACATGAAGATTGCGAATATTGCATCGATGGTGCATACGATTCTTTTTATATTCTCAAATCATATTCTCTGTGTCATTTGCATTTGTACCATACGAAAAAAAGGATCGAAAATCAGATCCTTCGAACCATAATCTCAAAACAAAATTCAAATTTGGCGCTTTTAGGGTATTTAGCCAATCACAACCCGTAAATTAATTGGATTACAGCAACCTAAAAAACAGATGCCACTTCTTTCGCGGACCATTACTTAACATAATTTAAAAAGTTGATCGACCTTTCCCGCGTCGTGGCTTTGTTTGTGTTCACCATCTTGGATTCTAGGGCTATTAGGCCTCGTTTCCATGTCACTCCAGATGTTTATCTGTATCGGTGTATTCTTGTGATAATGTAAGATTATTAATATTGTTATTATTAATATCATTATTATTGTTCTAAATATTTCTTGTTAAATCTGTTCCTTCTATATTAGTACTCATTTCTGGGTTTTTTCAAGTTTATTTTTTTAATTTCTTTTCAGGTTGCATTAATTACTATGAAACTTTCAAAAAACTTACTGAATAATTCATACATACCATCATTTGAATGACTATCAGGATCATCTACATTTAGCGGACTACCATCTTGATCTTCGGATATGACCACAATGGGACTCTCAACTTCTGCAGACACGGTAGCTGAAAAGGATACCATATTCAATTGTAAAACATAAATGTTCATTCAATACAAATACATTTTTGTTACTTGAAAACATGACTGAATTCTAATATACACACACCTGTTTGTACAGTGGGCCTTTGTATATATGAATGGTTGTCGTTGCCACGTTCCTGATGGATAGGTGTTGAGGTTAAAGGGAAAGATTCCCTCCTTTGCCGTCTCCTACTACCTCCACCATCTACCTCCCTTTGTTCCCTCCCTAGCCTTTCCTCAACACCTCTAACTGCCAAGTCGCCTTGTCCTCTCAGTACTCATTCTTTGACATAATAATAATAATAAACACGTGTTGTTAAGGAATGGAAGTGTTGAACAACCTGTTCCCCAGACAGGTCTACCCCGACAGAATATAGTGCATGGTTACCATGCACTGATGCTTTTAGAAGTTCTATACTGTGAACAAACATAAGAAATGATAAATTAAAATGATGTTGTTGTACTTGGAAAATAAATAAGGCCAAATAAAATAATTTTCCTTTTTCCCTTCACCATACAGACATGAATGATACATAGAGATGATTTCATGACTGTACAAAGCTTCAGACCAATGCAGTGGCAATGGCAATGACAATGTTACGATGGAAAAACCTATAGATTGGCTAAATCTGTTGTTGCAACAATTATGAAAGTACAGACAACCAATCAGACGGTTGCATGAATCAATCAGATGAAACTTATTAGAATAATTTAGTTTAGCTCTGCTTTAGGTTGCCACATTGCTTCCATGGCAACGACACACCTTTAAAAATAGTCTTTAAAACAACAAAATACAGAAGTGAGGTCAAGTGAGGACATAAATTGGTTGCCTTTTTTTGCAGTATGAATTTATGGGTGGAAATTAAGAACCTTAAATTGGCGGAGTCTTCGGGTTTGGGATGGTGTGCAATTGATGTGACAAACTTTCCGTTCTCTGAAAGGTGAAAGTCAACTTCTTCCATAGTAAGCAGCATATTGTATAAAATTATATACTTTCGGTTTGAAATGAGAGAATTAAGTTATGAATAAAAATATATTCTTACTGATAATGCTGTAGAATACGGAGTATTGTGTATCCACGCCAAACACATTGCTTTGTTTTATTAACTTTATTTTTGATAGTGTAAGACTAATTACTTATTAAAAAAGTGTAAATAAAAAGATTTAAAAATCTCTGTCCAGTATATTTTCCTATTTTAAAGATATTCATTGTGGATCGGGATTATAGATGAAGTCCACATGCGGTAGTAGCTTGTGTAATTCTGAAGATAATAATATTTAATGAATTCCCACTGGAAGCCACTGAAGCAACAGGCAGAGCAGTTTGTTTCCTTTTAGTGTTTGTTTCAATTGACGTAATCTTGTTTCGGAGGGCAACCTTTACTGGCCCATCACAACCTGGGAAGCGACTTCGGGTGTACCCTGTATTGTATGTAAAATAGAAAGATTTTGCTGTTATTATATTGGCTTTAGATTACTCTGGTATATATACTATAAATGTAAAATATAGTTAAGATCGAGAGTCACAAGTTTCTACTTGAGTTTCTGGGCCGTTTGCCCGTCGTCAGGAAGTTCTGCGACGCATCGATGGTTCCATGGAATATATAAGAAGTGGTTACATGTGCTTTGGTGTGTAAAAACAATGGACTATTGTATTATTCTATTAGAATATGAAAGGTGTAGAAATCTATGATAAAATAAATGGAATAAATAATTGGGTAGAATATGCGTAAAAATCTAGGTTTAAATATATATATATATATAGCACTCTAAAGTTTAAATTTTATAGTTTTTATAAAGGAATGCTTCTTTTTGCCTGCAACTGGAGGCGAGTTCATTGCATTTGTTAAGCGTGCCCAGTTCTGGCCCGGGTTGCTCGAAAGTCAGTTAACGTTAACCAATGGTTAAGCCAATTTTTGAAATTTGATTTATTCATCTAGGAATACGTAATCCGGTGCCTATAAAGTATTAATGAGATATTCCTGAGTAACACAATTAGATAAACCCAACATGAAAGCCCAAATCAGTCAATAAGGAAGTAAACCCAATCGTGAGATAAAACCTTATAATATAATATAATATTTCTCCATTATACACAGCCGACATCTTTTTGTTTTGTTGTCATAGGATTTCGTCGTGTTTAGAATCTCCCACTCTATTTTGAAGTATTTTTTCTGGTCTTTCAGTTCCCAGATGTGCTTACTGAACTCGGTGCTGCTGCTTTTGCTCTTGTTGTTGAATGTTAATTTGTGTCCGTTGTAGCGTATACTATAATGTAGCTGGGATCGGCAGTGCAATATTCATAATAATAATAATAATGACATTACATTACTCAAACTCATAAATCACTTGGTCCCCATAAATGTCAATTATTAACTGTTGTAAAAAAACTGTTTGTTGCCATTAAAAATAGTCAGAAATTGATACTGGTTTAATGAATATAATATACATGTAATATAATACAATTATAAAATATATCATTAGAAACAGTGTTATGCATTTCAGTGAATATCTTATTTAGTAGTAGGTTCTTATACACGAAATTTTGACTTACATATTATTTTGATGTTTTTTGTGTTGTAGAACCAATTAATTGGGGTTAAAATAATTAAAAATTGAATGTATGCTAACCTTAGTTAATCCAGTTGTTTCTTTTGTGTGTCTTCTTCATCTGTTGGCACCTGCCCTGTCAAGCTTGTGAGAGCTTCCTCCTGGTTACCTACATATTCCTTTAATATTTTAATTTCTTCATGAACAAAGATTTGGTTGTCATGGAGACTTTGCCATTTTTCAAACAATTCATGGTTTTGGTTTGGGACACTGTCAAGTTTCCTGACATCTTTTAATTGATGCTGGTATTTTTTTTGCACAAGGCCTAGACCCAGATGCAAAGGTAATAGAACAATACTTAGAAGGTCATCAATAGGGAAGAGCATTTCTTTCACAATATTATGATGGCACTTTCCACAATGTTTTCGTGGATCTGCAAGGAAGAACTCAAGGTCGTCCCTAGACATTTGGACCGTTCTTCTTGGGAAATTTGTACTATTCAAATCTAACTCCCCAGATGCTGGATTTCTACGTTTTGGAGAGTGATGCTGGCCTTTCTTTTTTAAGTCGGTTAATAAGATTAGACACCACAGACTCATAGTCTCCAAAAATAAATAGCTTTACCAAGGCTTTTCTAGTAGGCTTCCCTGCAGTGGCACATAAGCCACGACTACCGCAAAGACTTTCCCCCTTACAGGTTGGGTGGTGGGAGTATGGTTTTGTAGGGTCCCTCCCCCCTGTGGCGATATTGGGATAGTGACATGAGTTTCATGTAAATTATGAACTTGAGGTTGATAATATGAAAACACCTGCCACATGTTACTCAAGGTGTCAGTGGCCTCTAAAAAAAGAAACCGTTACTGTATTTTTGGCAGAGTTTGGCTTTTCACAATTAACTATTTGTAACACAAGCTTTGTGGAGTCACCACCTTTGTCACCCTGAAAAACAAACATAAAAGGTGTTAATTGTAAATCAAAATAATATTAAGAGTATTTACTTATATTAGGACTATTTTACTTTTCTATTTTTCTGTCTGTATAATTGTTGAATAGACTAAATAATAGTTAACTTAAAGAAATGGCAATTTTGGTGTTTTATACTTGTGGCATGCTTTTTGCCAGCAAATCGGGAAAATATTAGATTTTAACCACAACTTGTGGGTTGTGTTTAATTTTGTAATATTATATACACATACAGCCCAAATACTTTCACTAAATAATTTGTGGTTAATATTATAGTCTGTATTTTCAGCATTTACCTGCATTTAGATATTACCTGGTAATATCCGAGTTGAGTGCGATCACCCCTGACGGATTGCAACACCGGAAATTCGTGTCAACAAAGAAACAATACTTTTGCCGTTCTCAAAATTATATGGGTCTCTGCCAAGTTTTTATCCTGTTTTATATATAACTGCAATATTTCCATTTGTTGACTTATATCAAAGCCTCGGCTATTAAACTGTTCAGGGTTGAGAATCTACGTATAAATATACAAAATATATCTAGCTAGCTCCTCGCTTGTACTGTTATAGAGCACAAACCAAAAGATCATTTCTTCTTTTGCTGCTATCAATCTGTCATCACTACACGAGTGCAGTGCAAAGCAAACGAAGATTCCTTATAATACAATGTTCTGCTTTGATAACCGACAAACTCACACAATTACAACTGTAACCAGAACGTCTTTCGGAGACTGTATTGCATAGAATAATTTTTTCATCCTCGAATATATTTTACCGTAAAATAAGAAGAATCCACAAAAAATAACGCAATCATCGATCAGCAGCTGTCAAATTTCCGGAACTAAGAAACTCGATCCCCACTGTTTAGTGTAGGTGTGTATAAACAGCATTGATGGCCTTGTGGAATTCTGATTACTTTCACTGTCAGCTAGCTTAAGATGGATGCTATTTTCCGAATCACAAGTGTTCTCAAAGGAATCCATGCCACTGGAGAATCCTATTTCATAGGTTCACGCCATTGCACCAAAAGGGAAAAAAACCGGTTTGACTATAACGCAATTTATATCTTGGATCCGTTCGGCCCTGCCATGAAAAAAATTGGGTCTGTTCCCAGAGAACTTAGCGCAATTCTGGCCCCTCTACTGGACAGCAATCAGATAAATAATCTGACATGGTAAGTGTCTCGATATAGTTTCTGCAATTCCCATTTTCCATTTTTAAACTAAAAAGTACAAATGCTTTTCCCCCTTTTTTCAGGTTACGAACACAAGTCCATGAAGATGGAGACAGTGATGAGACCGTTGACCACCTACCCTGGGAAATATGCAGCCAAGAGACCGATTCCGAACCAGAAAGTAAACATTAATGACATTAAAACAATTTCAAAATACATTTTAAAAAGAGGTTCAGCAGGAATAAACAGTTCTTCCATTCCAGTTCTTTGAATGTTTGAGTCTGCGATATTCGTTCCGAGATATAAAACTCATTCTGGGATGAAAGTTACATAGTAATAGTTCACATCCTGGTACGAAATATTTTTATGTAAATGAACTGTTTGAGTTAATAGATGTGGCAAATCAGTGAGACCATTTACCCAATTTTATTCAGGAGAGAGATTTCTTAGTTCCTTCAACATTTCCTTCATAGAATTGGGAAATAGTCTTCTCCTGGGGGAGTGTACGATGACAAAACAATTTCCCTCTCTTGCTCACTATCGTCATCTTCGGTCGAATGAATATATACTGCTTCTTGTGACTGTTCTGGGCAGCACCAGTTCGCATAGTCGGGTGAGTTGCAGTGCAGAGTTGCTTTTCCCTCAGGACTGATTGGCCGTGGTGGCAAAGATACGGGTTCTGACTTTCGAACCGGTGCAGGTGGCTCGAAAACCTATAATTTAATAACAAGAACGCGTTGTAAGACATTTTGCCCTCCATGTGTTTGAAACTTATAAAATATGCACATTATCACACTTTCCCACGTGGTTTTGAGCGTGTTTTTCAGATTTTACATTATAACTATTCTTAGAAATTTTTGATTCACTGATTGTTCGAGTGTTTTTCAAAAATTATTTTAAGTCTCTTATTTTAAGCCTCGTAGACGTTTCTAGATGGCAGTTCATTTCTTTCTTGTCAAATTACCTCAAAAACAACATTGCCTTCTCTGTTCAGTCGTTCTATAATCTTTGGTTTCAATTCCGCTGAAACTGCCGTAAACAGGTAGTGGCAAGGTATGTCGATTCCTCCACCATGTGACCAATGTCCCTTCTCCGATGGTCGCGCTCTACCAGTTGGAATACTGTGAAACAATATTATTGATTTACTAAATTTTTCAAAAGTGAGTTACTTTTGAATGCAAAATTCATTCTGCAGAATAATTTATTTGTATACACTAACTGTAAGTTGTGCACTTTCAGCCTTCGCACATATCCAGTGACACATTCAAGGAAATTAGTCATGTTCCCTGTTGTGGGTACCATACTGGGAAAGACTGCAATGAGTTCTGGCACCTCAGCGGCCAGGTCTAACCAAGCCCATCTCTGCTGTCGTGAAGCTTGGGATGCTGTTTCTAAATGCAAAGTAAAATAAAGATAAGAGGAAAATCCAAATTGTATATTATTCACAGCTTTTTATAAAAATATATATATTTATATATCTAATTGCGCTAACATGTTGCCCTAATGGAAGAAACCGGATATAACCAAAAAAGATAAATGTAGGTGTGAAGATCTAATCTTTTCCATCCAGCACAAACAAATGCCGACAAAATATTTGCTAAAAGCTTCACAGACCAGCAATGACTGCAATTTCCATTCCCACAGAGCCCACAAAAAAGTTTTAAAAATATTTTTTACCTGGAGTGAAATGGCATGGGCGAACAATTTCTTGAGTTTCTTCTCCCTGGGTGTGCACCAAGAAATGTATTGTCAGATGTGGAACATCAGGTTGTGGACTCTTTTTTAAAAACAACAATACTGCAAATTATAGTACCTCATCGTGTGAATCCCAGCGTGCCAGATCGATTTCGGCACACGTCTTCATCCGAATACCACTGGCGTTGCACTGTTCGAGATGATGCGTCACTTGTGACTGCTGTCTTTTGGGTCCAAACACGCGGCACACACCCCTCAAACCGTTTTCATCATTGATTCGTTTTCGCTGCATGGAACTATGAATATGTTCATAATAACTTTGTTATGTTATTTACTAAATAATTGTTCCGCGGTCTGTATAAGTCAATTGTAAATGCGACTTCACAAAATTAAGCGCAATTGAAAAACTGGCAATCTACGTACCAGACTATAAAGTCCACTGAAAATGGTGGAAAAAATAGCAAAGAAACAAACTGGCCAGGAATATTCTCGAGAACCCCAAGACAGTCTTCTCCACAAGGCATCCTTTGTTTCCATAGACCACACTCAGGCTTATCGAGGCAAGGAGCTACGTAAACCTTCTCGTTTAAAGGAAAATTACTTTGCATAGACACGAAATTTGCTTCAAATGCACACAGAAACGAAGACATGTTAACTAGGCTTTCGCAACTTATAGTAGATGAAAAACAATCACGCCGCCCACCTGGTGGTGTTCAGTAACGCGATGCCGCGCGCAAGTATTGAGAGGAAATGAGAACATGTTCCATGCCACTCGGTTCTTG
>JANVCH010067855.1:0-10522 GCA_025505405.1 Epizoanthus rinbou | reverse complement strand
GAATAGGGGGTCTCGGGGGCTATTCCCCACTATTCACTTCGCCTTCGGCGAATAATTGTTAAATATTCTAAACCCAGGGTAGTGTAACTGAACATTAAGATAGATACTGCTAGTGTTTTGATCTGTAGAATGTGTGCAAATCATGTCCGTAGTTATTAACAAAAAAAACGTTACTGACTCCACCACAGTGTGCAATTGTATGTCTTGAACAAATTGATAATTGTAACTAAAATGTTGATTTCAAGACAAGGACAATTGAATAAAAATTAATCAGCGTCAAGTAAATCACTGTTAAGGTAATACACAACACAAGCGAACCATTGAATTTCTGTAATTGTTTACTTTCTACGCTTGTGAAAAGCAGCAATTACATCTTGAGCAAAGTTCAATGGGAGGCTAATTTCAAGCTATTGTCATTTTTTTATCTTAATCTTGAGACACTAATTGATCTTTTTAGAAAGTATAATAATTAAACAATTGTTACAACTTAATCAAATTCGAGTAAATTACTATTTACTGAAGTGTATGTAACACAATGACGACCAGGATGTATAACTTGACAGTTTTAACCCGAGTTTAATTCGGACTGAAGGTGAAGACTGTACTACTGATGACGCTCTTGTGCGGGGCAGTATCTGCCAAACCAGTCGGTAAGTTTATATTATATGATTGCGAAAAGGATAAAGATAAAAATGAGGGTAACACATTTACACTTTAAAAGTAATCTTCCATGCGGCCCTCAACTATAACAGAAGATCACTACGCTGCTCTTTTCGACAAGTGAGTGGGTTGTTTTAAATCCTCTAGGAAGATGATGTTTTCAGGCGGCTAGACCAACGACTTCACGCCCCTGTTCACGGACGATGTTGCCAAAGAAGTTCAGACAAATTCAAGCCTTGGGAAGGTCGGGAGTCGAACCCGGGACCTTCTGGTTGGGAGGCACGGGTCTTAATTTATGCGAAAACCAGTCTCACACGTGATTGTCCCGCGCAATATTAAAATAGAAATTCTCTATTCATAGATAATTTTCTATCTTATCAGTGGATCTTGCTTGCCTTCATTTGTGGCTTTATAGTTCGTAAACACTGGCAAATTTAGCTTTATAGTGTAACATTACGGCATGTTGTAGTATTAGTTTGTGAACCGATAGACACAAGTCAGAGCAAGGAGCACGATTAAATTTGATTTGATAGAATTACCTGTCCTTGCATCCGCAAAAGTTCTCACTGACATTCGGGCGCCATCTTGGTTGAAGATTGGGGATTAGTCCCCAGTCTAGCGCGAATGAGGAATACCGCATTTTTGAAAATAACGTTTATCAGTAACTGTGCTCACATGGTGGGTGGTTCCTCCTAAAATGTTCTACAATTGGTATAGGATTTAATGGAGCCGAAACTAATTGCAGAATTGCGCACATTTTAGGTTCAGCGACATGTAGTTGTCTGTTCATGCATACTAATGTTGTCTCTGTTGGCGCAGTGGGTATGGCATGTGCCTTCGGATGCAAGGCAATGACTCGAATCGTGGTTGGGACATTTTTTTCACTTTTTTTCCTTTTTCTTTTCCTTCGCATTTTTAACTTTCACAAATGTATTGAATAAGACATTGACCTCAGAATATGGATAATGTCGCGTACAAAGCCGTAACCCGGCGGGGCCATAACTGCATAAGCATAGCCACTCGATATTAACGATCGTGATAAATTCGCGGTCTGACTCTACTGTGTTCATAAGTCAACAGTCAAGACATCATTCTCAAATTATATACCTATACTAGCGGTAACCACAAGTTGCAGTATACTATAGTAGTAACCACAAGTTGCAGTATACTATAGTAGTAACCACAAGTTGCAGTATACTATAGTAGTAACCACAAATTGCAGTATACTATAGTAGTAACCACAAGTTACAGCATACTATAGTAGTAACCACAAATATAGCGAAACGTTGCCAAGTTTCAAGCCAAGGCCAAGGGTGAAGTGACACGAGGTCGCGCTAGGTCGTATAAAGCGGTAAGGCGAAGGCGGAAGCGAAACTTTCATCGATCAAATTCAAAATTTGTCAGTAACTAAATGACATCGTTAACGCATACAAATATTATAGAACCACCGAGAAACCCGAACTTGAGGAATATATTGATAGCTTTTTAAAATTCGATTTAATATCAGCTCGATCTGTCTTGTTCTTGTTGCAGTTTTCGATTCACGGATGTTCAAGTATTGGCTCCCGCTACTATTAGCTAGTCTATTAGCTACGTTCAACAATTTACATAAATTGTATCGGTCCTAATTTTGTTCTCAGGACTTTTCTTTCTACAAATAATATTGCGAATATCTTCTAGCTAAAAAAAGTAAGAAAAGCCATTATTGAGATGTCGAAGGTGCTAAGACACGGCACGCCACTGTCAAAATAATCAGCCTATAAGCCCTTTGAAAACAATAGGGGAAATTCAAATACACGAAAACGTTTGTGTAATAACAATTAGGAAATGTTGTAACATGGGCAGATTGTCTATATTTTGTGACATCGCAACGACACGGCCCGTGACGACGTCATCTTTTCCATCAACATCTTTTTTTCTCCCGTGAAAAAAACTCCCTTAAAAAGATATATCCTTCGTGCAAATAATCATTCTCAAAACGGGGGACTGATGTTCTTTATTAACAAGTTTTACATTTCACTTAGCAAAAAAAAACTTTACCACGGTTCCTTAACAACAAGCTTTACAAGTTACTGTCGACTTGTTTGTTGTTTATTGTTTATGTTTGTGTTATTATAGTTCCAGGGACGATCCCCGGCTTGTTTGAAGGTGATATGGTCTTATCCCGCGAAGAACAGGACGTGGACAACGTTCGCCGAAGACGTGCCCTTCCCGGTATGTATCACCTTTGAAATCAATACGAGTTCTTTTTGGGAATTATGAAGTGAGGGTTGACACTCACTAAAATCCTTCTGGAGATGTGGAACGTTTCAGCAAAATACCATAACCTTCCTTAGCCTTGGCTAAAAGTTTTTGAATTGGCGTTCGGATGTTGAAAGCGGATAAAAGATATCAAAACACTAAATTGTAATATCACAACCCCACTTCAATAGCTATTAGCCAAGGCTGAGGAAGGTTATGGTATGGTACGGTACCGTACGGTATAGTATGGTATGGTATGGTTATGGGTACATACATACACACACACATACATACATACATACATGTGGACCTCAACCACAACACCGAGATCTCTACCCTGCTCTTGTCGTTGTAGTATTAGTTTGCGATATTGAACCAGTTGACACAAGTCAGAGTGTATAAATCACTGAAACGAAAGCTCTCGATGTCAGCGAGTATTCCGAGGATTGTATTAGTTTGCAGTTCTGAAACTTGGACAGGAATCTCGGAAAGTTGAAGTGTGTCATTTTTAGCCGATTTATGGGGATTAAATAGTTATTTAACTTAACTTAACTTTATTGGATTTCTTCAATGCAGCATTTTTGAATGCGCATTACAATACTTTAAAACAACTGAAAATTGAAAACTGGATAAATTACATATAGATTAATTTAAGCAGCGTTTACTCCTATCCAGATTAATCTTATACCTTATTATTACTTTATTTATTTCTTTTCATCTAATTTCTTGATATTGTGTTTCTTGTATCTGTAATTATTGTGTAATGTTGTAATATGAAACAGAAGAGAAGATCAGATGTCTCCAGTGTCCAACTGAAGCTAATTTAAACCGTGTTAACTTGACAAAGTTTCATCAAACTGTTTGTAACACATCACTGGACCAGCGTTTTGCCTCATTATTTTAATGAAAACATGGCAATGCATTAATGAATTGCTAAACCGTCATAAACGAAATTCAAAATCAATTACTGCACTAATGGATCCAAACAACAACAATATGATTATCAGAAATCCTACTCGTATACCCAACATCTTAAACGAACACCTTGCATCTGTAGGCAATAGATTAGCAAATAAAATACCACGAACACAGTATCATTACTCTGACTATCTCGGAAAATCTAAATCACCGAATTATTCGGGTTTTTTTTCACCCTACCACACCAGATGAAGTTAAATTTGAAATTCTATCTATACCAAATAACAAAACTTATGGTTTATATTCCTGTCCAACGCAATTGCTTAAATGTTCCTGTAACACCATATCCCATGTTCTTTCAGAACTATTTAACACATCTATTAAGTTAGGAAAGTATCCTGCAGAACTTAAAATGTCAAAATTACACCAATATTCAAATGTGATGACGACACTGATCCAAATAATTATAGACCAATTTCTCTGCTTTTAAGTTTCAATATAATTTTTGAAAAAATCATGTACAATAAAATGAAAATTTTTATAGAGAAACATAACATACTTTGTTCCTCACAATACGACTTCCGCGAAGCACACTTCACCCAACATGCAATTCTTGATATAGTTGAAACTATACGGACCAATATGGACAAACGACTTTTTTCATGTGGAGTGTTTATTGACTTTAAAAACGCCTTTGATACCGGCGTCGACCATGCACGAAATATTACTTAAAGAGCTTGATTCTTATGGCTTCAGAGGAATAATTAACCAATGGCTTTCGTCATATTTAACAAACTGTACAGAGACAACACAAATAGATACACATATATCAACAAAACTCGCAAGTAACTGTGGGGTACCTCAGGGCGAGTCAGTTCTTGACCCACTTCTTTTCCTACTTTACGTAAACGACATTCACCATTGTTCAAACAAATTAACGTTTTTATCACTTTGCTGATGATACTAACATTCTTTACGCTGACAAAAATATTTAAAAGTTTAAAAGTCCTTAGAATCAACAGTGAACATGGAACTACATCATTTATATAATTGGCTAACTTCAAATAAGTTAACTCTAAATATTTAAAAAATCAAATTTTGTAATCTTCCGGCCTTATCAAAGAAACTTAGCTATCATGCTCAAATTAGCATAGTCGGTAATGAAAAAAACAGAAACGCCTACCTCGATTGTGTTACGTATCTAGGAGTTCTTATTGATGAAAACTTATCATCCTGCAGGAAGAAACATGCTGATTCTGTTACTACAAAAATAAGTAAAACGACTGGAATTAGAGCTAAATTAAGACATATACTCATAAACAATTATCAATCATTAATTGTACCGTATTTGACTTATGGACTAATTCTCTGGGAAAACGCATCCAAATCGTATCTTAACAAAATTACTATTCTCCAAAAACGTGCGCTGCTCCTAATCAATTTCTCGGATAGAAAAGAACACGCAATTCCGTTATTTAATGATTCCAAAATATTACCCCTAGACTTTTTATATTACGAATCCGCATGCACTTTTAATGCACGATATTAATAACAATAATGCGCCAATAAACATTCTAAATCTATTTACAAGAACACCAAAGATTCACTCTTATATTATACACATGGTCATCGACGTCAAATCATTTTTATATAAACAATTCTAGACTTAATGTTCAGAAAAATGCTTTCTCGTATATCGGTGCCAAGAACTGGAATGAGATACCAACTAACCTAAAGACGTTATCAAAAAAACCGTTCAAAAAAGAATTAAAAGAAATGCTATTTGATATTCTCGAAAAGGAATGTGGGGTGAATGTTGGTTCAAATTTTGGTTGATCAGGTTGAAATTACTTTATTATGAGAGAAACATTGTCCGAGTTGACTGCCTTGCCGGGGAGAGTCACTTATTTCATTGTTTTTATAGGGAAGGCGGCCCCAGGTATGACTAGGAATATGCGTTCTACATTCCTAAAACATAATAACGTATGATACAACTAGCTCTAGCGTTGTACTATACCAGTGGAAATCTAAAACTCTCTCAACATATCAATATCATGAAACTTGAAAAAGACTCTGGTGTCTGCGAACTAATACAATACTCCTTCAGGCATATACAATCTGACTGTATTCATCGTTGCTATCATCACAGGCCCACGAAGAAGTTTTTCCCAGCCCACTTCTAAGGTTTAAGGGGAAAAAAGGAAAAAAAGATCGTTCGTGCGCTCCACCTCGTCAATAGGCTCCGCCACTCGGAATGTACCGAGCAGTTAATTGGGCCATGGGCCGAGCTTACTATTTGCCCATGGGCAAGGTGGCTTGTGCGGGGGTATTGAAGGACTGTTTGCATCTGATATTTGACAAGGGGTTTTCTGTTGGGGCAAGGATACTTTTGCACTAAATACACGAATCATATAAAATGCATTTCGTTCTCACCGTAAACATATTTGTGACAGCAACTAACAGGTGATTGTTGCTTGTTACTGTAGATGATGATGATGATGATGATGACAGTACGGATGATGGCTTCATTCTTCAAAAAGCTGAAGTGATTGCCACGGACACGGGCATGTCAAGGTTCTCGAAACAAAGTGCAGAACGAATCCACGAAACGTTTGAAAGTAGTTTTTCGTGGGTATATGACTTTAACTATCCACACAGCGATGACAATCCTCAGAATCAAGTCTTGTTAGATTACTATCACAAGAATGTTGTCATCGACAGAGAATCCTTCGAACATGCTTGTAACATCGTAGACACAGTGTTGAATCTGGTTGAGAAGTACACGAAGACGCTCCGGCTGCCCAGTGATCCAGAGATTTGTGACTTTCTTAAAAGCGGAAGTGTTTCCGAGGGATTGAAAGTCGGAGAACCTGATGAATTTGATGTTATTGTTCCAATCATCGTCTCAAAAGAGTTGAATGGTTTCGATTATAGTTTTATTACTGATTATGACGTGGGTGTTCCACCTGGTTTTGCAGTCTGCCAAATAAAAGATCATTCAGACCCGAATGCCCATCAGAACCTTTTGAAAGAAAGTAAGCAATTCGGTGCTTGCCTTTTCCCAGAAAAACTAGTATCTAGCTGGTTGCTAAGTTTGCTTCAAAGATCTATCAATAAATTGAAGCATGATCTTCCTGAACATTTGAAATCTCTGGGTATAAATATCAAGTACAAAGGACCAGCAGTCATGCTTCATATAAAAACAGACAAAATAGAAGGTTTCAAATTGAAGGAAATCGGAATTGATGTTGTACTCGCAATGAAGCTACAACCTGAGCATTCCCATAAAGATCGTCGTTATGCTGTGGCTAAAATGCTGTCAACAGAAGCCTATTGCTATTGGAAAATAACGAGTGCCAAGAACCACCCTCAAACGCTCCCTCTTGAAGACATAAATCTGCTCTGGAGGATTTCGACCTCATTTCATGAAAAAATGTTTCTGGAATATGTTGAGAAAGTACAAAGCACCAAAGGATGCCACAAAGTTTGCCTGGGAATTCTGAAGCGTATACGAGATAATGACATAGAGAGAATATCATCGTCTCCATTTGCATCCAAGACGAGTTCTTATTTCCTCAAAACCGCCCTGTTCCACGCACTGTTGGACAGCAATATAAAGGAAGACTGGATCATTGAGAAACTTTCTGACAGATACCTGGATCTTCTGAGGAAATACAAGATCTTCCTAGAAAACCTTGAGATGCCACATTTCTTCTTCGACAATTCAAAACTTTTAGCCGTGTTTCCTGCTGAAGATTTATTTTATCAACCACAAAGTGTCAACTTATTTAATGAGCTGGGTCCAAACACTGTTTATCAAATCAAAGCACGACTACAACAGATTCTTGACCACACGGTCGAATGCCTTAGAACTGTTCAAGTTGAAGAAATTGACATCCATGCACCGTATATTCGTCGCGACTCTTCCTCCGATGAACTGTACAGTGATTATTACGACAGTGATGATTCCGTTTCCTCATTAGGTGAAGACCACAAAAGTCGTCTTGTGGCAAGAAAGATGGCAAGATATATAAGAACCGTCAAAGATGGCCAAGTTAACCTTGAAGAAATCCATTCCAAGTCTCTACATGAAGTGAATTCAGTACGGCATACTCGACGTCCAAGACGGAACAAAGATGAAGATGATACAGTCTACGACTCTTCAGATTGTGACGATTGACTTATTGGATCGAGACAAAGGCTATGCAGTTTCCCAGAAAAACCGAAAATCGTTATTGCCGAAAAGCCAGTACAACAAGTCTCAGTCTCAAAGTCACTCGGTGTACAAATTGACGAGAATCTGAATTGGACAAATCATGTCAACATGATATCTAAAAGAATATCTTCCGGGATTAGTGCAATCAAACGCATTAGGTATTTAGTTCCACGAGAAACACTACTTACTGTTTATAATGCTTTGGTGCAACCTCATTTTGATTATTGCAGTGCGGTATGGGGAAACTGTAACAAAGGCTTTAATTTTCTGATAAGCTCCAAAAACTCCAAAAACGCGCTGCACGAATAATAACTGTCTCACATTATAACACTAGCACTGATGAGCTCTTCCAGTCATTGCAATGGAATAAACTAGAGCACCAGCGTAATGTCATTATATCAATCCTAATGTACAAAACTTTAAATAATGAAACACCAGGATATTTGAGATCAAAATTTGTCAACCGATCTGACATATCATTCTAAACCCTTAGAGAAATGGAAGGCAAGCTCGCAGTGCCGCTGCCCCGTACAGATCACTACAAACGACGTTTCAGCTACAGTGGAACGGCACTGTGGAATAGTTTGCCTTCCAACATTAGAAAAGCATCATCAATTGTTGATTTAAAATCTCAAATCCGATGCCACAATTGGTGTGTATTCCATGCATTAATCACAACGTCCTTGTAAAGCAGGTGCATTTCTTTTGTTTGTTTTACTTAACTAGTACTATACATGTTGGCACTGCAAATATTGTAATTTTTAAATTAAATGTAAATAGAATGATAGATTTTAAAAATGTATTGGTAATAAATAACAATTTTTTAGAAGAACGGAACAATTTGTAATTTGTAATTAGTATTAATAGTAGTATTGTTTAGAAGAACATAATTATTTATTAGTATATTCTATGTAAAACCCTGAAGGACCTACCGTGAAATGGTGAATAAATAAAGTTATATATCATATCATATATCATATCATAGCACAGGAGAGAACACAGCCTCAAACTTCAAGGAAGAACGAATCTTTATCTGCGGAAAAACTTGACAATTGTTTCAACGATTGCGTGCCCTATATAGAGATCCATATTTTTCAGCAGATACAGTTGTCACACAGGGTGCCACCTCACCTCCACCCCCTAGTCCAGTATCTGGACTCCCCCTACCTCCGTCTTACATAGGGGCTGAACCGTGGCTCCAGCCTCGCCGGGGTTCAGCAACTGTGTCGGTCGGGGATAGGGGGAGTCCAGGTACACTACTCCCCCTCCCCCAAATTTGTCAACATCTATTTCTATTTTATGTAAGTGCAAAAATGAAACGATAGCGATAGACAAGCAGACAGTATATTTCATTCTAGACTTTGCCTTTTAGTTTCATTTGTATTAAATACTGTTCATGGAGGAGACAGAGTGCGGTAGGTTTTTACGCCCGTATTTGACGTACTCCAAAAATACGCAATAAACGATCACAAATTGCACATTGTCAAATTGATAACTTGATAATTTGTTTCTTTTTGTTGCTATTAATCATGTTAATAGTATTTCTACCTCGATACTTTTATTCTAGACTTTTGGTTTCAAATATTTTTCAACAGCTTCATTGGATAGTAATTTTTTCTTCATTATACTTTGCTGCAATTTTCAAACTAGAGGTTAATTCCAAACTGATAACAAATTTTGTAATGAATATTTCGTATGATTCATTTAGACTGTTCTGATAACTTATCACTTGGGGCGGCCTATGGAGGTGCCTACCAAATATCGTGTCATCTCTCAAATATTTCATGTTATTCATTTAGACTGTTCTGATGACTTATCACTTGGGGCGGCCTATGGAGGTAAACTCCCTGGCATTTGTTTTACTGCCTCCTCCCAGTGGCGCTCAAATTCAGCCAAGGAGGCTCGATTGAACAATCCTCACCTCGCCTGGGTATCAGCGAGGAAATTCTTCCTCGAGTATCTCCAAGTTGACCTGGGAGCCGTGTTTGGCGTCTGCGCAGTAGCGACGCAGGGCCACCCAACACTTGAGAGATGCACTGTAAGTTACAAACTGAGTGTGTGCGTTGACGGAAGAACATGGAGTACATACCAAGAACACGATAAAGATAAGGTGAATGCCCATTTAAACCACAAGTCGTTTAATCTAAAAATATGCTGATAATATGACGTATCTAGCCCCTATTGAATTCTGGATCTTTTGGCTTATAGCAAGAAAGGAAGTTTAATATAATAAACAAGAGGCTACGCATAGCCTACAGTCGTGCCGCGTAGCAACCTTGTTCCCAGAGTCATTTCACTTTCCGGACGAGGGAGACCGGAAAGTGAAATGACGCTGGGAACGAGGTTGGCCGCGTAGCCACCGCGTAGAAAGTAAGCTAGTTAAGCCCGGTTGGGTGGGGTTAGTACTTGGATGGGTGACCAGCTGGGACTACCTCAGTGTCACAAAATATTTTTTCCATACGTTTTTCTTTTTTCTTTCTTTTTTTT
>JANVCH010067844.1:0-10523 GCA_025505405.1 Epizoanthus rinbou | reverse complement strand
GGGGGGGGGTTCGCATCCGCTGAAGCTTAAAACCAAGCAGATAGATGGGCAGCCAGGGGAATGTTTAACTGGGGAGGGTTCTTTATAGCCAAGATTCTACGGTACTCCCTCTATATTTCTATTTTCTCTTGAAACCTAAATGGTCTTTTACAATAATTGAATTGTCTAACCTTTTTGTCCTTGATTGTGTAAAACTGCTGTTCAACTACTTTATCTGCAATCTCCTCCGTTTCGAAAGTCACAAATGCAAAGCCTGCAAGAGTCAAGAATGTCTTAGTAACCCCCAAAACAATGACGAGATTTCAACGGCCGAGACTGGAGTACACGAAGAGCCCAGGGCCGGTAAGTGATAACACGAGAATACAGACCGACTCAACACTTGTTTCAAACTCC
Source organism: Epizoanthus rinbou (assembly GCA_025505405.1). NCBI lineage: Eukaryota > Metazoa > Cnidaria > Anthozoa > Zoantharia > Epizoanthidae > Epizoanthus > Epizoanthus rinbou. The sequence goes on along the minus strand of JANVCH010067844.1, from coordinate 10,130 downwards.
AAATTTAAGTATAAACACTAATTCTACCATAGCCCAAGTTCTAAACCCTAACAATAACCAATAAACTAGCCCAATTGCTGTATGCCAGTCTTCGCATTAGGGGCAACTGACCATGAGATGATGTGGGCGATGGGAGAGGGGGAGGGGGCGCGGGCCGACGGGGCGGTAGAGGAATGAATTTGGGCTATTTTCTTGCCCAGAAGTATATGCCTGTATAATTTTTTAATCATAATTTTTAATACTGTGGGGGAGGGGTGGAAGAATGAGTTTGGGATAATCCTTTTGCCAGAGGTAGGTCTGCAATTGTTTTTGCAAATTCTTCCACTCCCTCAAAATATCAAATGCTCTCTTACAAGACTGCGAATAGTCCCTCAATTTGCTCTTGAACCGAAGTCACCCTCATGGCTGGGGACGAGGTTGGTCACCCTCAAGCTTTTCAAATGTTTATTTTTCTCCAAAAGGACAACACGCAGCCCAAGCACTACTCCCGTGATATCTCATTTTATCACTGTCATCTGATATATCCTGATTCTTACCCCTGCTCCTCTCCGTGTTCCTATCGATTAGGAGCATTGCATCTGTAACCTGCACAATGAGATAATTATTATGTGGATCAAGGGTGAATAAATACATATAATGTTTTGGTTCTGGGTGTGTCCTTTCATTTTGGTCAAAAAGCCAACAATTAGTCGATCAAGGTATGACTGTTGAAATGCCAACGCCTGCGAGCGGCCCGATTTTGGAAAATGGCCGAGTGAGCCGTAGACTGGGGCGGGGGATTTTTGGTTACACCGTGTGGATTTGGTGCTACCAGTAAATTAAGGTGGCATTAACCCACACGGTGTAATTTTTTTTAAATCTCCCAAATGTTTTTTCTTTTAGTGTAAATAAGAATAAAATAATAAAAAATGAGGGTCACCGTGCTCATTTTTGAGAAAAATGCGATTAAATGTCAAAAAATAAGGTGCATTTGAGGCCCTTTATGGTTGCCATGACAACCGTAGCAACCATGAAACGAGATTTGCCTATAAGAAGAAGAGTTGTTTAAACACAAGGTCATAACAGCTGACAGGAAACTGCTATAGTGTACAAGTAATCCATTTGTTAAATTTGGTGGTGCAAAAAAATGGAAAACAGGTGGGCGCCACCTTAAACCAATTTTTTATTTGTTTTTTGCAACGAAGGGTAGGCCGGTGAAACAGGTGTCTAACATTAGAGGGCCAGGAAACTCTGCAAGCTCTGAAAGCATATGTAACTAGAGAGGCCAGGGTGCAAGACCGTTTCCTGCACTCTGAAAGTATTTTTATATCATTTTGTGGTCAACCAAGGTACATGGATTACATGTTCAGACAATCATACAGTTTGTAACAAACACTCTGAGGCATGAGCTCAATGTATAGATGCTAATAAAGAGACTGAATAACATGACAGACCTGTGCCATTGACATGTATTTTATCTATATTAGAATGTTGCCCAGCTGCCAATTGGTGAAGAACTGTTGGAAGCCCTGATATCAGAGCCTAATAACACTCTTCCTTATGTTGCAATCCGAGGAGAGGTCAGACCAGAGAAAAGGGGAACTGCAATCAAGAGTGTTTACAATCCTGATGCTGAAGGTGTGATACAGAAAGTCAAGACCAAGGAACATAAGAGTGAATGGAGTAGGACAACTCGGCTCTGGTGAGGATGTATACAAAGTCATGTAATGCAATATTCATGCATAGAACTTATGATTACCTGCTCTAGATACTGTTAGTTGTGGGTATTGGATGGTGGTCATTCATGTGTTGTGTCAGTGGGCCGTGAATTAACCCGCAAAGGTTAATAGTCCATCCCCATAAAATATTTTGTTTCATATTCAATATTGCCCTTTGTTCAGCTGAAAGTCTGGTTGGTTGGGAAAACAAAAATAAAAACAAGAATGATTAAACCTTATTTTACAATAAAATAATAAAGGGAGGGAGGCTAATTTATAACTAATGTAGGTGACTCATAACCGGGAGTTTACAGTATTTTAGAAATGTCGTTTTGCACTTCTCTGTTTCTGTCTGCAAGTCATCTTTCTTTCATCTCTGACTATCTCAACTATCTCACCCCGACGCAGCAAAGATACTAGTTCATGCCCTGATAACATCCAAACTGGACTATTGTAACTCTCTTCTCAATGGTGTCCCGAAATATCTCATACAGTTCAAAATATGTTCGAAATGCTGCTGTTCATCTCATCCATCAATCATCTCGTTATGACCATATCTCTCCAATACTTGCTGAACTTCACTGGTTTCCTGTTGAAAAACACATTCAATTCAAGATTCTTCTAATCACCTATAATGCTTTGCATGACCATGCCCCAGCCTATATTAAAGAATTACTACAACCCTACAAGCCTGTACGAACTCTCAGATCCAGTAAAAAGGACATTTTAGATAAACCCTGTTTTAATCTTAAAACCTTGGTGCATTGTCACACCAGATTTATGGCCGGAATTACCTTCCACTATCTATCAAGACCAGCACCAATATAAACATTTTTAAGAAACATTTGAAAAGTTTTCTTTTTAAGCAATCATTTACATGCAAATTCCTTTTAGGCCAACCAAACAAATATCTGTGGTTCTGGTAACCCAACCGACCCTAATTTTTTATTGCCAAAATGCAGACCCTATAATATTTTATTGCTTCTTTTGCCATATTTTTAAGAATTAAGATTTCCTTCTTCCAGTAAAGACTTTAAAAACCAAATATCAGTTGCGTCTTCTTTGATATAAAGTCAAATACGATACAGTCAAATACATTTAGATTTTCAAACTGTGATGTGTCTGGTCCTCAAATTACATTGATGCACGCACGCATATCGTGGCAAAATTGGCGCGCGCATGATCTTTGTGAGGAAATTTTAAAAAATGTTAAAAAAATAAAATATTAAATCCGACTGACTGACCCTATGTTTTGGGGTCATGTTACAGAAAACATTAAAGGGATATCGAATGGTCTTTGCGAGCATGTGAGCAGAGTGTTATTTTTTGCAAGCACAAGCAAGCGAGCACTGAATTACAACAATTAGCGAATTCAAGCAATTCGAGCAAGGGCCAAATTTTGCGAGCACTCAAAAGTTTTGAAGAACCATTCAACACCCCTTTAATTTTTGTGGAGATATTTTTTGCGGGAATATTTTTTGTGGGAATTTATTTTTCTTACATGGTATTATTATTATTTCTATTATTTCCTCTTACTCTCTCTATGTATTCATTTTCTTTTCCCAGCAACCAGTGAGATTATAACTAAACTGTTGTCATTACTACACACTGTTTATGAACAACTACACTGGCACTAGGTTATTTTGTGATTCTCACAAAGTTTAACACAAAAATGTGACTGTTCTTTGCATTAATTATATATGTGCAAAAAGTAGTATGCAAGTAGAATTATTTGTCCAGAACATACTTTCATGGACTATTTCCAGTGACTTTGATGGTTAGAGCTGCTATTTCAAATACTAAGTCACTCTTTGTATTTTATCAGGGGATTCCAAACACCATAAAAAAACAATGTGAAAGCCTTGTGCTTAAAATATTGTTTGTATTTTGAACCCTATGAAACACTAGCACTCGTTGGTTGGTAAAAATAAAAATAAAAATTATGAGCACAATTAAGCACTGTACCATCTTTCATTTGAGGTTAAATAAACATATATTGTTGTTGTTGTATTGTATCTTTAGAATAAAACTTTTTTGAAAATATCAGTGACAGTTGGACATGTTTTCTTTACATTGAAATTTATTTTAAAAACAAGTGGGTCAGTCAAGTGATGGGAGCCCTGTGGGCTAGTAATATTTACCACTGGACTTTGCAACTAAAATGAGAAGTACTGATTGGACGTTTGTCTTTCTAGGCATGACACAGAGCGTACCATCAGCTCGTCTGTGTCATCTGTTCCCTTTAGACTGACAAGTAACAGAGGCTTCAGTGTAAAAGTTAGTGATCCTCTTGCTGGACAAAACCTGGAATTCAAGACGGTATTTGACAAATTTGAGCCAGCATCCAGCCAGACAGTTACAGATTCTCTTATCCAATGGGCAAGTGGTGATAAAACAAAAGGTTATCAGACCATCGAAGAGATGCTAGAAGTTGGTTCCACATTAACAGGAATAGGAGAAATTACTCTAACTGAAGATGGCAGTATCAGGCTTGGGCCCCCTGCACCAGGCTTCACATATTTTCTCTCGCAACTGACCATTGATGGTATTACAAAACAATTTCATTCCAATAAGAACATTTGGAGAGCAATTAGTATTGTCTTTGCATGTGGCAGTGGGATTCTGTTCATGATTTCATTCTACTTTTACTGGAAAAAAAGGAAAGAAAGACTTGCAAATCAAGAATTTCTGAGGCAGTTTCAGGAGCAAAATCCAGCATTCAATGGTGAGCAAAATGAAGAAGTGTGTGTTATTTGTCTTGACCAACCGAGGAATGTTGTTATGTTGGACTGTGGCCATATATGTGCTTGTAGAGGATGTGCAGAGCAAATCCGGGAATGTCCGGTCTGTCGAGCATATATAGCCCGCTTAGTACCAACATACCATGCATGATGACACTGGTCATGCAGACAGTTAAAATTTCATAAATTTATAAACTATTGATTTTGATTCTAATTTCAGTAAACAGTACTTTATACCTATCTGCAATGCAGCTACATTTTATGTGTGATTAGAAGGCTTCCCCAAATAATCACGTACTGTTGTCCAGGCTGTTGCCCCCAATGGTCACATACTGTTGTCCAGGCTGTTGCCCCCAATGGTCACATATTGTTGTCCAGGCTGTTGCCCCCAATGGTCACATACTGTTGTCCAGGCTGTTGCCCCCAGTGGTCACTTACTGTTGCCCAGGCTGTTGCCCCCAATGGTCACATATTGTTGTCCAGGCTGTTGCCCTCAATGGCAGGGCTCGAAATAGCGGGCTGCCAATGGCCAAAAGCAGGCCAAATTTCAGAATGGCAGGCGAAAATAATTTTGAACTGCCAGATCAAAAATAAAATGACAGGCGAAATTGTCCAAGCTTGTTTTACTTTATTTGCTTACCACATTCCTTCATCTGTTCGTCCGCTCCTAAATATATTGAAGTCAGTTTTATATTATTAAAGATATTTACCTAGGCTTATATTTGTTCATTGACGTTGTCGACCGTTTTCTCTTCGCGACGCTGAGTGCAGCCACATTTCTGTGACAATCCAGCAGTTTTCTGTCTGTGGCAGTAAAGCCTCGCTTTCAAGTTATAAACAAAATGGCGTCCGCAGCCATGCGGATTATGGGCATGTATAAACGTTAAGCGATCTACATGTACTCTTCGCAGGTGGGAAGTTGGGATTCAGATTGGTTGGAAATTATAGACTCGGAGATACACAAAGGAGAAGTGTATGTTACCAGTGTAAGATGCAAAGTGTGCAGCAAACATGAAAATAATATCTCTGCTTTACGAAATTTTAATGTGTCCTGGTGTTGGGGTACAACCAATGTTAAGAGCGATGCAGCCCTAACACACATGAAAGGAGAGCCTCATAAATGGGCTGTGAAGTTAGAGGAGGAGGAGGAGTTTAGGAAGAAGCCAGGTCCTCTGCCTGCTTATGCTGCAACACAACTGGGCAAAGCATTTTTCAAGTTGCACGAGGGAGAGAAAGCGAGAGTAAAGAAATTGATCGAGATAGCATACGTTATTGCTAAATAATGGACAAATTAAGTGAAGCAGTGGTGTGCAGTGGATCGTGATTGAAATAGAGAGAAACACTCATTTCTTTGATCATAAAAGCAGGTAATGGGTTTATTTTTTTGGCAGTTCAGAAATAGGAAATTTCAGGCCATAATTTATTTGGCCTGCCAACAAAATATGAACATATCAGGCCATATTTTTTTTCTATTTCGAGCCCTGCCACATGTGGTAATTTGTACGTGATGCTGGGAATTCGAAACCCTCGCAATTCACGTGTCTTGAAGGGCATCTTCGTCGTAGCAGGATTGCCTGTATATATATGCCTTTCCTGTTTGCCTCAACACATTCACAATGTGTCTCTTTCCATCAGGTAATCAAGCACGGGCAGCCCAAGCACATTATTAGTAGGGAATTATAAGAGTTTGTATGGCATTTGGAAAATATAAGACTATATGTGGGATTTTCTAGTTTAATTTGCTTTCGATCGCTTTAAAATACACAAGTTGTAAAATTTACTTGAAATAAACTAATACCTTGAAGCTTAAGATGTAGTTGTACATGTTTCGTAGCTAGGTAATGATTTTTTAAAAGCTTTTTCATAGATGATATATTTTAGCTTATAGCTGCACATGGGTTGATACTAGTTTGTACTTCCGTACCAGCTGATCCATTATTTGCAGTATAAATAAAGATTATTATTATTATTATTATATAATTAATATTATTATTATCATTTTTATGTTTGATGTTGTTTTTTTAGGTCAGATTGCGGATTTGAGATAAGTAGTCCTCCCTGTAAGAAGAGAGAGAAGGCCAGACGAATGCTGCTTGAAGTGTCCGACCTTCTCTCTCTTTTTTGACAGGTAAGACTACTCACCTCAAATCTGCTGACCCAAAGAACAACATCAAACAACATCTTGAGCTTCAAGGTAAGTTTATTTCCAGTAAATTTTACAATGTTTGTATTTTAAAGTGATTGAAAGCAAAACTAGAAACAATTCCATATAAAGTCTTATATTTTCCAAATGTCATACAAACTCTTATAATTCCCTACAGACAATGCACTTGGGCTGCCTGTGATACAAGATGGCAGACATCACATTACTCAAAAGCAAATATTTTGGAGACACACAAAATCCTCTCTTTGTATGTTGTTTGCCCAAGGGTTAGTGCCCGTGGGGTGCCGCTGAACAAAGAAATCCTGACCCCATTCTAGAGTAAATTATCTCAATTTTGATACCCCGTTCTAGCATAAAACCCTAAAATTCATACCCCGTTTGGCGGCATATGCACATATAGCCAATGTAGGGGAGTACCCCCCCCCCCTTGTGGGGGTTCATGTAGGATTAGAGACGTGCCTGGCAGTAAAATGTTCTCACTTCAAAACCAAGAAGATATTCTGGGTTTAAAATTGTCTTTTAAAGAACAGAAGTTGAAAGTGGAATGAGTTGTTGACTCTGACACATGACATGTTATATCTTGGAATTACTGGTTTATTGCTCACCTCACACAATCAACCTTAATTTGAAGGTCAGAAAAACATTTTGAAGATATAGCTCCCCCCCTACTCTATGCACAGTCATGTAACTTCAGGTAGATCTATCTGTTGCTATCTCCATAAAGTAATTAGTAAATATATTCATTATAATTACCTTGCCTTTGTGACATCACGTGATGTCACGATGTAACAGTTCTAACTTTAGATAGTTTTGGAATCTTCAGATTGCTGGCATTCTCAAGAGGGAGGGACTGGAATACTTCAGGATAAGGTTTCCCATTGATGTCATTCAGTCATCACTGTGCATTGCCGTGAATGCCAGTTGCTTCTTGGGTGGTGTCTGTTTGCACAGGTTTGTAATTATTTTAACACAATAGGCTCAGTGATCAACAATGTCCAGATTCTCGTTATTATCTCTGTACAAAGTTAGAGGTGCAGGTTATAAGAATATGGCAACTGATCACCTAGGTTCCCTAGGTTGTTTACATGTACATGTATCTCTACTTTGGTGCATTTATTAAACTGATTTGTCCTCTGCACACCAGGAAGCTCCTTGGTAGGTTCTATTTCCTGACATTTGGAATCACACCCGGGATTGTAGCATCCTTCCTGGCCATCTTGGTTGAAAGGAAGTCAAGACGGGGTCTGCTGGCTCTCTATATGCTAAATAATGTAAGAATATTAATTATGGTAATATATGCCAAATAAGTTTAAGTATATTAAATTAATAGTGATCATAAATATGAGAAATAATTACTAGTAATAATTATTCTTGCTTGTGTTATGTCAACAACCAGCAACTTGAATCAACATGTTTAAATTAAGAGCTGATATAAGCCTCCCCTGAATATAAGCCTCCCATGGATATAAGCCTCCCCTGAATATAAGCCTCCCCTGGATATAAGCCTCCCCTGGATATAAGCCTCCCCTGAATATAAGCCTCCCCTGGATATAAGCCTCCCCTGGATATAAGCCTCCCCTGGATATAAGCCTGCCCTGAATATAAGCCTCCCCTGGATATAAGCCCGCCCTGGATATAAGCCTCCCCTGGATATAAGCCTCCCCTGAATATAAGCCTGCCCTGAATATAAGCCTCCCCTGGATATAAGCCCACCCTGGATATAAGCCTCCCCTGGATATAAGCCTCCCCTGAATATATGCCTCCCCTGAATATAAGCCTCCCCTGGATATAAGCCTCCCCTGGATATAAGCCTCCCCTGAATATAAGCCTCTCCTGAATATAAGCCTCCCCTGGATATCCTGGAGCAATTGCAGAAAACCCCCCGTTATTCTTGAATCTACTGCGCATATATTTTTCTATAGAATGGGAAATGCGCAATAATAAATTATCTTGAGTGAGGGGAGGAAGTATTCCACAATCTAGCCCTAAACCCTACCCCTAGCCCTAACCCTAAACCCTACCCCTAGCCCTTACCCCTAACCCTAAACCCTACCCCTAACCCCTAAATCCTACCCCTAAACCCTACCCAGATATAAGCCTCCCTGGAAAGTGGATATAAGCCCTAGCTGCCCTGATGTAAGCTTCTCCTGGATATAAGCCCTGCCCTGATGTAAGCTTCTCCAGGATGTAAGCCCTGGCCTGATATAAGCTTCCCCTCGCAGGGCGAGATGAAAAGTAAATTGGCACCAAGGAGCTAGTCCGAAATTTAATCACTCTATTAGTTGATTAATTAATTAATTATTCCAATTATATGATTAAATTAATAATGCAAATAAATAGCTGTGAACTAAAATTACACATTTTTACACTTTGTTATTTCACATTAAAAGAAGCTGCTTGAAACACAGTTATGATATGTTAGCTCAATGCTAGCCCAATGTCTTGCAACAAGTGTGCATCATACCACAAACACTTTTGAAAACATCCATTTGCCTTTTGTAGATTGAAAAAGCATGACAGGTCAACCATAGAAGACAGGCGCATGCGATATATCTTGTCTCCACACATGGGATGAGAAGAAGAGCTTGTTTATAATCAGAAAAAGCTATTAAAACTTCAGACTTTTACCCCCAAAGATTGGGTAAAATTAATTATTTCTCTCAACACTATATTACAGTAAAGTAAATTTGCAGTTGTATGTATCTGCTTCAGTGACAAAAATATTATTGAATGAAGTACTGTAGTATTCTTTTTTTCTTGAGAGACCATGAAATTCATGAGTCAGAGAAAGAGAACACTTGCATTTTTGTAGTGTTAAACCTAGACACACTGTCTAGACCACATGACCACACCCTCGCTACACCCTTGATGAAATGTTCACTTTTTGGAAATGTGTGAGAATAACAAGAATAACTGATACTGAACTTTTCCATTCTTGAAAGTAGAGGTTTAGGACAGGCAAAGAACTGTGAAGACAATCTTCAATTTCTTTTTTTTTAAAAAATTAATATAAATTATGAACAATACTCAAGAGCGCAATCAAAAACTGAAAACATGACTTTTATTGTTTGATAATTTATCACTTTCAGTCGTGAAGCATCTGCTAGATTCTCCTGTACTCATTTTGAGTAATAAAACTATAAAATAATGTTTCATGCCCGTCGGGCAACCTATGGAGGAAATCTACTAGCCCGACACAAACATCTGATATAATTTTCCCCTAGATATAAGCCCTGCCCTGATATAAGCCCAGGGTGGATATAAGCCCCCCTGGATATAAGCCCTGCCCTGATATAAGTTTCCCCTAGATATAAGCCCTGCCCTGATACATAGCTCTCTTGCACACTCTCGTCACAGGACATCTATAGACTGAGTGTACAGTAAGTTGTGAAATGTTACATACAATCATGTAGTTCTCTCACATATATACTCTCTTTATAAGAATCATATAGAGTGTACAGTAAGTTGTGAAATGTTACATACAATCATGTAGTTCTCTCACATATATACTCTCTTTATAAGAATCAT
>JANVCH010067833.1:0-10525 GCA_025505405.1 Epizoanthus rinbou | reverse complement strand
GAACCAATTTTTCCAATCTTTTCGACTCTCCGGTGGTCGCGCTTGCCGTGTGCAAAAGGATCCAAAACAAGAAACATGTGATAATTACAACAGCCTTTTGTCCCAACAAAAGATAGAGAAATACATAAAACATTGCCAAGCTTCTCTTATATTAGCAAAACAATTCGTCAAACCGCAAAAATAAATTCTCGTCGGAAATTTTAGGTTATCGCAATCCGCAAAAATTTCTTCCCGCAAAACATAAAAATGTGTCCAATCGCAAAAATTAATTCCTGCAAACTTTTCTTCTCACACGGTATGTAGACTTAACTTTAAGCCTATATAGTTTATGTATCATATCAGTTTTAGCGAGCATTATTTCTAAAAAACAGAATCTTTGACAAAACCTGACAAGCTAACTTATTATTTTATCAGCTGACGAAGTTGGAGATAAAATCGTCAGCTGAAGCTGACAACAGAATACAAGAAGACTGTGCTCCGGGAAAACCGTTTTCTGTGTTTTCAGCAGAAGAGTGAGGTTAGTATTGTTTTTCAGGTCTGTACTGAGCTGTTTCAGGATGTCTTGTGAATTGATTAGAGACAAAAGAAGAATACTTATCGTTACTATGATAATGTTACTCATATTGATAGTTAACTGTTTGATTTGCCGAAATTTGAAGCTTTCCCATGCAGTAACTTGCATTCTTACCATTGGGGTTTTAACAATATTTAGGCTGGACAGTTCCAGCCTTCATCCGGTTTAATGCGGTGTGATGGTATCGTATTTTCTACATTGTGAATCTCCTGGCTAGTCGTCATAACTTGTACCGGAAATTTTAATCTATATCAGACCGCAAGATACCTCATGAAGGCTGGTACTGGCCATCTGAAATATTGTTAAAGTTCACATAAGCTTTATTTCATCAACTTTGCAGTAGTCCTCGGAGAGTTATTTATCTCAGTTTTTCTAGTGTTAGCTGATCACGTTTTAGGTCCAACGACAAGCAAGTTTGTTCGTGCACGGCTTCTGCAGTATAAACATATCACTTGAACCCATTGGGTCTAGGCATACACGAATGTACTCGGACAACCTCTTCTGAAGCAGCTGTATAATCCATGTCAAATCAACCTTTGCCCCACCCTGGAGGGTTATGATTAGGTTATCATTAGGTGTGGGGGTGGGGTGGTAGGGGAAGGAGTCAGAATATGAGTACCATCTCAACACATGGGCGCAATCACAAAGTGTGACCATTCAAATGAAAGTTCTCTATAACTTCTCGTAACTCATCAAAATGCTTTACAAAACTGAGTGTGACCTGTCATAATTTCTCTATATATGGTCAAGATGTTTGGCTATTCTGATGAAAGCTCTTGTCCTGAGAGCGCCTTTCAAAAGTGAGTGAGATGTCGTAATGGCTCAGCATGTCAAGTACCATTTGGACTGTAGTCGCGTCCTTTGACGTGCATAGCTGGTTCATGAAGTATGCAATTATCAGCTGTCTGTCTCGTGCCACAGAGTAATTAAGCACTCCCTTGAATATATTGTTGGACAACATCACTAGTTTGTGCATGTAAAGCATGACTGATGTCTGTGACACTGCGCAAACTTATAATATTTTCTCATATTGTTTTGCAGGCAGCATCGAATGGATCTGGTTAATGTTCATTAGGATAGAATTCGTTCTCAATGTCCACGTTCTTTTTGGCCAGTGGCGTGGACTAAAGGACTCTGTTAGTATCTGCAGGTAGAGTCCGCAAAACGCAGACTTCCTGAGCCCGCCAACTGCTAGCCCGCCTATTGCGGATTTTTCGTAGTATGCATGCGCTGGCGTGTTAATGCACATGGAGCAGTTCCTTCCAGGCCAAAAGAACGGGAATTTCAGGAAGGAGATCGATTGTTCTTTAGAGAACGGAAATACTATAATATTTTTCAATTAGTTTACTTTTGCTGTAGCAGAATTTCAGTACTGATATTTAAGATGATACTTTTTTGTTAAGGTATGTAAACCCAGTCCCTTTCTTAGCGCAACGTCTGACAGGAAGTAACAGGTGGCGTTAGGATAAAGGGAGTGGGGAGAGGAACTGCCAGCCATGTTCACCCATGACAGGTCATGAAAACTACGCATGCGCGAGCAGAAGTAAAATAATATGTTTTGAATTTAGCAGTTGCGGTTCCCTCTTTTGAGGCAAACTTTTTGGTTTTGCTTTTTCACACTAAATACGAAAAGCCGACTAAATAATCATCTTCCGAGTACTTTATTATTGACTTGACAATCCTAAATTTAAGTGTCGTTCAGTTTTTGACTGGTCCAAGCGGACTATCACATGTTCCTGTATAACGTAGAACTTGCTAGTTCTGCTCGTAGATAATCAATTCAACCTTAAGGAGGACCTGACCGCGAACTTATGGTACTGGAACTATAGAAGGAAATAGTTTAAATATTTCAGTAGACGACTCTGGCCCAGCACGAATTCCACAATATATAAGAAATATTTGATCAAAGAATAGATAATGGTCTTTAGGTTGTTTTGTGTTACGTGTTTACGGCTATCTGCAGTCCTTCAAGATTATTAGCCTCTTGGTAAGATCACCTGATTGTGAAGTGGCTTATTCTGGGTGTAGCACCATAAAATAAAAAGAACGCAACTGCTTTAAGTCTGCAGTGCGAGTAACTAAGAGTTGCGCTTAAATTAAGTACTTGTAACGGCCACGAGGGTGTAAATATACTCCAGAGGCTGCTAGAAACGGTTTTAGCAAACTAGAAATAAAACTAAAATTCTATGATAAATCGGCTATGTATGACATTTACCGTTATTATTAAGAACAAACTCTGGTTATTAACTAGATTTCTAGCTTTTTGAGTAATTCCTTAATTGATGGTCATCAGTGCATAACCTCGTTGATACCTTACATGCAAAAAAAATGTTGGATGTGAGAGGAATTAATATAACCAACTTACATGACCTTACAATAAGAAATTTCGTTTTCACCTCTCGTTACAAAGTCCTATCAGTGGTTCCGTTATATCTTGAATGTGTTTTAATCTGCGCGTTTTTTGCGCGATTTCAGCCGTAGGTTTTTCGGCAGTGGGCCTGCGATCCTCTATCGTGAGCGCACCGAAAAACCTTCGGCTCAAACTGAACGTACATGGTTTGTTATGACATTACGATAAAGGAAATGTTTGTAAAGGTTAGTTATGATAGCGACTGGTCGTGGTAAGGGCCCTGTTAAATGTTTCGTGCAACTTGTCTAGCAGTGGTACTAAAATAGCTTTGCAAGACATGGTGCATAAAAACATTGCATCATCCAACCAGGGGACTGAAAATTTGACCGAGGCAAAGGCATCGTTTGCTCCTTGGTATATTGCTCAAGCGAAGCAGACAGAGAAATTTTGATAAAGGCAAGTGCCTCGCCGTTTGACTCTTGGTTTCTACGGCCCTTTCAACACTTGTAATTTTGTATTCAGTAGATTAGATCAGACGAAAAAGTTTGATATATTCAACATCCATGTATGCGGTATTGCTGATTGAGCCTGAGCGACCTGCCGTGATGTTGTATGCCGTATTACTGAGTAAATAGCATGGGCGACCTATGATGTGTGCAGACTGCTGATCAACAGGGCGCTAGCAAGAATACTGACACTGGGGAGAACTCTTGAATATCTCTTGGTTCTACAAATATATTAAGTTTTATTTTATAAAAATACAATATAATCATTTAGTGTAGTCAATCAATATGTGGGCATAACTCATCTAAAACAATCTTAAGGAAACCCTCTATACAGGACTCAGTATTCTCTCGGCCTAAGTGACTATGAAAGTAATTTAATTTGTTTTACCATTTTGCATTTTCGAAAACATCTTCATTTTTGTATAAAAATATAATTTGTTTAAATTATCAACAATTATGTTGCAAAACATCAAAATCATCCTTAAAACGACATTGTAACATTTCAAGTTCCAGTCAATATTGAAACAATATTGCTGTTAATACTGTGTTGTGCCATGCCGTGCTGTGTTTATATATTGTGTTAATATCGTGCTGAGTTGTGACGCGTTGTGCTGTTGCGAACTGTGCATGTTGTTGCTCTGTCGCCATATTGTGGTGTTGTGTTCTATTATACGTGTACTGATGTGCGCTCTTGTGTTGTGTTGTGCTATGATGTAATGTTCTGTGTTGTATTGTTCTGTGTTGTGACGCGTTGTACTGTTGCGAGTTGTGCTGTGCCACCATATTATGTTCTGTACACGTGCTGTGTTGTGTCGTGTCGTGTTGTGCTATAAAATGCTCTGTTTTATTTTGTATTGTTTTGTGTTGTGCTGGGTTGCATCCTCGGAGAGCCAAGGGCAGATCGTCGAGCGCCCGACGATCTGTCCCTGGGTCTCCGAGGATGGCTGGGTTGTGACGCGTTTGCTGTTGCGAGCTGTGCTGTGCTTTGTCACGATACTGTGGTGTGTTGTGTTGTATGTGCGCTGTTGCGTTCCGTAGCGCTAGTTGTGTTGTGTTATGCTATGCTATGCTATAAATTTCCGTGTTGTGTTGTGCTGCGTTGCGATTTGTTTTTGCTATGTTATGATGCGCGTATTGTGCAATTTTGGTTTCCGTTGTGTTTCGTCGTGTCGTGTAGAGTTTAGTTCGAGTTCTAGTCCTGTGTTATTGTTTCCCATTTATAATGCATAGTGTAGTTCCACTTCCAAAGAAAATTAGGGTTATGTGCAACTAGAACCACAAGGAAGCGCCTAGCTCCTGGCGATAGGGAGGATTGAACAGGATTTGGGCCTGATGACTCCATGTTACTATAGTTCAAAACTAACTCGATATCATACGTTACTACACGACAGGAATTCGCAGCCTCCAGAATAACTCCTCCAGAGTAATCTCTATTGAGAACAAATAGACAGTTCTCGTGCTTATTTTCCCACCGTGTTTTCACGCCAAACTCTTCGTTGTCAAACACCCATGGTTGTGTATGTACTTGGTGCAATGACAGTCTCTTTTTGTCTCTCCGATTCAAGTAGCTGTTTGAATTGGTTGTAAAAGTACATATACAAAGGCTCAGCTCAATGTTTGGGTCTGCGCAGCGTTTATAAATGCCATATGTTGTTAGCCTCTCATGTGATAACAACTTCATATCCAATGAACTGCTTTTATCACTGTTTACTTGGACGTCAACTTTAAAAATCGCTTCTCTCTGTACGTGGAGATTCATAGAAACCTTCAACATCTTGT
This sequence comes from Epizoanthus rinbou, assembly GCA_025505405.1. Lineage (NCBI taxonomy): Eukaryota > Metazoa > Cnidaria > Anthozoa > Zoantharia > Epizoanthidae > Epizoanthus > Epizoanthus rinbou. Next base: position 5,316 of record JANVCH010067833.1, on the reverse strand, counting down.
TTAGTCTTGTTTGTCTGACAGTATCAAATTTGTAGCCATTCAGTCGCATACAGGATTTGTTTGTCTCCGGGACTACAGAAAAGTTCTTGTAGTGTTTTAGTTGGCTTGTATATTGGTTGAGTATAATTAATTCATTAAGCTGACCAAGAGCAAATTCGGCAACTAGAGAATGAAAATATTTGAATGGAACTCTTGATGACCAACCATCACAAAGACACAGCGAAGGAGATAACAAGTTTAAGTCTTCACAAGTTCTGTTTGGTGAAATCTCTTTCAGCAAACCAATGTTAGTATTACTGTCCGATACACTGCTTTTCAAACTATCTCCTCCGGCCGTTAATGCCATCAGCGTGTAATGAAGATCTTGCACAGTTACAAGTCGTTTTGTGTTCGCTTTCAGAGCAGCCACCTTTTTTGCTCCAAGTGTATGTGCAATTCTCTCTGGTATAATCATAAACATGTGTGGCTGAAATGCTTCAAACTGCCCTTCTACTGATGCTAAAAACTGACCATATGTGTTGCCATGATCTGATAAAACAACAGTCAAGGTATTGTCATCTTCAATCAGGTTTTCTACAAAGTTTGCAAGAGCTTGATCCAAAGTCTTGATTCTTTTCCCAGAACCCTCGTGACCAGTACTCAAAAGGCTGAATGAGAAAAGCGGCCTTGCTGGTGTTTGTCTCTGTACCTTCTTCAGAAAACTTTCCAAATATTCCAGAAAATATTCATGGTAATGTCTCCCACCATAGCAAAAGACAGGTGGATACTGAAAACTTTCCATGATTTCATATTTCCTGAACACTTCACAACTTGAATGAGTAATTCCAACATGGTCTATAAAGTTTGCTTCCAAAGCATATTTCAGATTTTTCCATCTTATTCCTCTTGATAATCCTGGCGCAAGGATTTTCAAGTCTCTAATCATTCCCCATTCATGTTTCCAACACATATCTTCTTGCCAGAGTGTTTGATATCCAAGTTTACTGAAGTGCCCAAACATAACATCAGCTCCAACTGGTACAGGGTTTGGTTCAACTCCACTGTAACTTCCATTCAGCTGCAGCAACTCGCCAGAGAACAGTGCATGTAGTGTTTCAAATGTCCTAGCTTTGACTGAATGGAAGAGTTCAAAATCCAAGACAGTAGCTGGTACTGAGTTTGCAAAACTTATCCTTCTAAACATATCCACAGTTCTTGGTAAAGATCGATAAAAATGGGGTCTGGAAACAGAGTCAACTAAGAGAAGGTTGATATTGAACAAGTGGTTTCTTGAATTTTGGTTCAATGTCTTTGACTTGAACTTCAAAATCAATGGAGGTAAAAGCAATAATTGAGTTGCAGCCTTTGCGTCCCAAAAATGTCCGCATCTTATGAAGAAGAATGGCACCAGGTCAGTCTCACTCCTCAGCAGTCTATTCAATTCATTTTCAACTTTCTTAATAAATGCATAATGCTTCCATTCCAAACCTCCCGTCAATGACGATATTACCCCCAGAGAAAACGTTTCCGAGCCATTGTTAGCATTGTTCTGACAGCTAGCGACGGCATCACCACCAGAGCGTTTCCTCGTCACTTTGCACAGATCAAGTGGAGTTTCTTTGCAAAGACTTTCTTCGCTGTTTGTGCTAAATAATTTCTCTGTAAACACACACTGCTTTTCAGTCAGTTTGGGTACTTTACACTGCGCTGGGGTTGTTTCGCCGGCTCGTTGATCGTTTTTATTTATAGATAAGAGAGGACAGCTGGAAACTTTGCTGGCGGTTCTATGTCTATTTTTTACTTTGGCAGTTAATGTAGGATTGGTATTACCTTTAACGCCACTTGAAGCTGCTCCGGTGAAGAAAAAGTTCTTGCGATTAACTCGAACGTGAACGTGTTTCCCGTCCCGAAACAGTATAAAGCTGGTATAAACTGTAAGTCCGATGACCAAAAAGACCATCAAATTCTTCCATTTTCTACAAAAGCATGCAAGTATTCCCATTAACTCCCCGGGAAATGTGGAAGAATTTGAGCATTTATAATCAAAACCTCCGATATTATCCTTTCATCACCCTTCTTCGTCCACCATTTTGTATTGCCGAGTGACCTTTCCTTGGCCTTATCTTGAGCCCGCTGTGTTTGTGTACAAAAGAAATTCAAAATGGCGGACAAAATGGCAGAATTTGTTGATTTGGAAAACGACGAACAAGGGCACGCTTACAGCAGGCCTTCAAGTCCTAATTCCAACCCGCGACAGCATCGAAAGTGCCGAGAAAGAGTCGGTTATGCATGCAGTAGATGTAAGTAAACTGGTGAACTTCAGTTTGAATCAATATCAATCATAAAATTGAATGAATGGCGGTGCAGTGTGAGTGTGCACGTACTGCAATGAATGGTTATTTATATTATTCGGCTATTTCCTATTATTATAATATTATTAAAGCAATATACTACAACGGCTGCGAGAGTCTATAAACTGTTATATGAACATGCCAGCATTTGTAGGGCACGAGAGAAGTTTAAGAGGAACACGAGGCGCGAGGTGAAGACGAGTGTGTTTCTGACTCGGTCAGTGTAATTTTTAAAACGCAGACTGCAGATCGCGACCGGTGTCACAGCGGATATGGACCCCCCGCGGATATGGACCCCCGGTCCAAATATGCTAGCGGATATGATAAAAAAAATTCCAATGTTTTTTGTTAAAAGGCAATTCCAATTTGAATTTCAATCCAAGTTTATGCAATAGTCAAACTTCAGTACCATTCAATTGAGAGTATTGTTTACAAGATCAAACAAATTATAAGTTGACCACAGGTCTCCCATATATGGGCAGAGCCAATGTTTGTTTCTATCTATTTTAATAGCATAAATATTGCTGCAAATTATGACGAAAATTCTAGTATTTGGAAATACACATTTCTACTTAAAATGAGTAAATAATATTCAAAGCACTTACATTACCTATTGAGTTGAAATATTTTACACTAAACACCTAAAGATGTGAAAAATGTTCATACGGGTAGTCGGTTGTACTTGCTGCACGTTACACTAATCTAATGTCGCTAACTACTACGTTGTCATATAATCTGGAAAGGTTGGCAACTAGAGTCGGTTATCTTCGCTACAGCTAAAAATATAACTGACCTCAGACAATTTGAATTTAGTTTTGAATTTGAATTTTGATGTACATTTCTGTGCATTTGTTTACATGTTAAAGTTTGTGTATGTATATAATTTATCTGGCTGTTTGATGATAGAAATCAAATGTGAATTTGGCCAGTGAGAGTGTTTTTACGAGCGACTTTCTGAGGTCAGTTATTTTAGCTGTAGCAAAGATAACCTAAGATAGGCGATTCCAGTTGCTAACCTTTCCAGATTATATGACAATGTAGTAAGTTGGCGACATTAGTGTAACGTGCGGCGAACTATAACCGACTACCCGCATGAACATTTTTCACATTTTTATGTGTTTAGCGTAGATATTTCGACTCGATAGGTAAATATTGATGAAATGTAAGTGCTTTGAAGATTATTTACTCATTTTATGTAGAAATTTGTAGTTCCAAATACTAGCATTTTCATCATAGTTTGCAGCAATTATGCTAGTAAAATAGAGATAAACAAACATTGGCTCTGCCCATATATGAGAGACCTGTGAGTTGACATGATCATTGATGATTGAATTTTGTACTGTCCTTGAGAAGATCAAAATCCCTGAGTATTCTTAAATATTGTTATTTTGCTGTTTACGTATGCGCTAAACAAAGTTATCGAAATTCCTAGTAGAATTAGAAATCAAGACAATAAGTATGTCATGAAAATTCAATTCAAGATAATTTATACGTCGACAGTCAACAAAAACACAGGACGCAGAATTGTAGCGACTCTAGAAAAATCCTTCATTTCTAAAGACCACCAATCACTTGGTTTGCAGTCAATAAATGAAGAATTCAATAATTAGTCTGCAGTCCCGCAGTCAAAGAATTATGAATTTAAAAATTCAAATCATAAACTCTATTAAAGTTTGTCGATCAGTGGATGAATATAATGAGCAATTCAAAGTATACAACTACTGCTACCACACTCCGCAGTCCCGTAGTCAAAGAATTATAAATTATAACTAGTTATATAATGCATATATTTGCTATTCGCAGTTCTTTTTATAAGTTGGAAGGGGGGTCCAAATCTGCTAGTGAATTTGGACCGAGGGGTCCATATCTACTGGGACATGCAGACTGAGGTAGAATGCGAACTGAAAAGTGCAGACCAGGGGTAAAATGCAGACTGAAGTTTAACATGTGCGACAACAAGTAAATCCTTTCTTATGAAAACAAAATCATGACTTCTTGGAATATTTTTGTTTTTTGTCTTTCGGGAACTGGTGGGAAAGGACAATGAAGGTATCACACGGCATACAATTATTAAATTAAACTTACTTTAATACTTGTTTCTTGGCCTTTTTTAGGAAAAAGTTGAACTGACTTACCGAAATGAAAAAATACTTGGCAAAACAAAACTCAGAGGAGAATGAAAACAACATTGGTTATTGATTAATTCAACTCCATCACAACTCTGACCAATAGATTAGTTTTAGTTCTTTAGTTTATAAGCAAATAAGTAAATAGACCAGTTAACTGGGCTGTCTACAACAAGATTCCAAGATTCTAATTCCAAGGCACTTGGGCAAATATTGAGCTGCTTTCAAATCTAATTGGGAAACTTCTGTTACATAATTTAACAAGATTTCTTTGAAAGCTTAATATGTAATTTTAAGAAAAAATTGTATGTTTTTCAGTTACCTGATGAAGATCTTTGCTGACTGAGGCATTGATATTTAGTCCTTCATATTCTTCATATTCAGATAATATTGTGATGTTTGTCATATTTCGCCAGGAGAAAATGTGTTAAATCAAGGTAAAAGGGTTTTCCCCCCTAAGAGTTAACTAAACATTTTCTAATGAATTGTTCATCCTCAGAGTTTAAAAAAAAACGTTTATTTTGTTTTAACACATTGTGATGTTTCATGACAATGCATTTTCAGACTGCAAAACAGTCCATTCGTTCACCAGAAATCAGTAAAAAAAACCCAGGATCATCAAGCTATTTTGGCAGTAATGGTTGGCTGCTCCGCTTTGCTGACTGTGCTGCCAATCCCATTTCTCAACTGATATCTGGTGAAAGAAGGGACTATTTTGCAGTCTAGTTTTAAAAACTGAACAAATTTCATTTCAGATTTTAAAATTTAATTGCCCATAAAAAATATGCCTTGGAATGAAAGGGGTGGAGGGAGGGGGTACAGGCCTAGTACCAGTACAAGGGATACAGGGGATATGTGGG
>JANVCH010067822.1:0-10529 GCA_025505405.1 Epizoanthus rinbou | reverse complement strand
GATACATGTACACGAGTAATACAATACCATACCATACCATACCATACCATACCATACCATATCATACCATATGAACCCTGCCAGGTGTGGTCGTACCTGAAACTTTCTTTGTACCGCAGGTCGTCCCTGTCTGATCTGCCAAGCGAGTCGACCGGAGTTTTTATTCGGTGCCCCATATGGAAGCACTGTTTGTAACAAAATTTCACAATGAAATGTGCAAAATAAAACACTTGACACACCCACTTATATACTGGTTTTTTTTTCATTTCGAGACTGGGGTTCAACGCGAAAGTTCTGAAACTCTCTTCAGGTTTAAATTGTGAAAGCGTCTTTCTTTGTTCACCAGACAACTAAAACTGATCCATTCAATTCCACCTCAGCCGAATGAATGAAAGGACATTTGCATGTTTACACACAGAATAGACAAAACAGCATACATTTGCATTTGTTATGATCTATTTGTCTACTAAGCTTTTCATAAGATCTGACAACTAGTTGGCAGCGACTTCAACTTCATCATTTAGGAACTGGTTTTTCAATTGTGGGCGATCTGTCTCTTGTTACTTGTATAATTTGAAAATTAGACACTTTCTGGTCTTGCAGCTTTTCTTAGCCTGCATAAAATGCCAAGTTTTGAGAACGAATACAAGAATTGGCGAAAATTCGTCAAGTTTATAATAGGTGTCATGCTGAGAAATTGCACAAGAAAATGATTCGGGCTAAACTTTCTCCAATTATATCCTGTCAATGTAAGATATTACATGTTTGGTTTATAACATCAAATCGAAACATATCTTTTAATTTGATAAATTCAAACGGCTAGAACACATACTACAGCTAATGAGAGATAAATAAAGAAGAAACTTGCTTATTAAAATCGTTTATTCCAAGTGAAATCTAGACAGACGTCATTGGCTTATTGCAATTTAACTTCAGCCCCAAGAAATTACTAAATGCTAAACTAGCGTCATATCTTATTTTGTTTAGACATTGTTAAAACTTTTACATTGAAGATTGAAAATGTTTTCAGATCGATTGTTTGAAACGCTGAAAACAAACAGTGAAAGAAAGATCTTCGAAAACGTTTTTAAACGGTTTAATTTTTAAAGATAGCCGACTTATAAACACTTCAGGATAAGCGGATATATAAACTTCACTGATTTGAAAATATATATTTTTTAATAATAAAACAATAAGTACAAACTCGCTTTCCCTATCAAAATTCAGTCAAATGTACATTGTATACCCAAGTAAGTTTCGACTTAATCGTAATGAGGTGCGAATGGCGGGGACATTATGCCATACGAGAGAAGAAGATAAACTTAAAGAGTCCTGGCTTTATAGAAGGCATTATCACCTCATAAGACGCACGCTCCTCCACGCGCGCTCTACATGCCGTATTTCCGGTCGTGTTTTAGGTTGTTTGCATATCCGCCAAGCAAAAGGTGGCTACTGAATTGTCATGCAAATATAATCTTGAAGGCCAGGTGTCGTTTCTATAGAACTAAAATAACTCTTTTGTTCTGTGCAGCTGTCCCTTCTACCAGATTGACTGCTTGTAACATAAATTAGTTTTGAGGCTGGAAATCCATGGTCGTAATGTCTTATTTGTCTGCTTCACAGCTTAGCGAGCAATTTCTCATTTTCATACTGTGACTTTGGCTCGGTCTCGAAAGTGACATACCATAATCGAAATCTAATCCCTACGTTATTGTATTACGAGTTTTTAATTCGGACTAAGTGAAGCCTTAATGGCTCCCAAAACCTTGCGGTTTTGTATCTTGTCTGTCTGGACTTCAGTGACATTTGAAAATTAAATTTTGATTTGAAGTATATTTGAAACGGACTATATTAACCAGCTCAGCTTGTTCGCGATACTTTCTAAAAAACCCATGCTTGTTTCCGATACAAGTCTTTTTACAGCGTAATAGAAATGTATTTCATTAATACAACCTCATATAAAAGGAATTGCGGGTGGCTAGACTTCAGATTTAACGTTCAAGCAATCAAATTCCTACAATTCTGCAGAGCTCCAGCTGTGTCGTAACCTCTTTTCACTTTGATTGTAAATAAAGGAGGCCCGAAATTATTATTTCGTCTGTTTAATTATCATCGGAAACGAACAGTGTTTATAAACTCTGCCTGTGTATATTAAAAGATCAGGTCATGTCATCTGCTTATTTCGCACGATTATTGAATTTTCATTTCCGTTTTTGAAAAAGTTCCCAAAACTTCAGTGAAGTATCTGAGCTGAACTTTAATAGTTTAGATACTTTTACTAATTAATCATACCTGATCATTTTCCGCAAAAACATTTGCACAAATAAAAAAGAATTAATATTCCAGAGAAATAAAGAAAGACATTAATATTTCAAAGTCCCAAAAGGCAAAATAACTATCTGTGTTTGTGATTTGGTAGTGCTTTGAGCGGTTTTGTTTGTTTTATTTTGCAATGCTTTCTTGTTCCAGTTTGTTCCAAGTAGAAAGATCATTATATACAGGTTATATTTTGTGTTTGTTGCTCGCAGTCGGAGCAGTAACAATTTGAAAACTCAACTGGAGCAACAGGTGGAGTTACAAGTGTAACCGTTTTACAGATCGTTGAGCATGCCAAGCGACGTCTCAAGATGATTTACAAGCCAAGCTTTGTCCATGTTTACTAAGCCGTGCAGAGAAATGACTTCAGCATCTGCATTATAATGGTTTTCTTGATTGATGGCGTCCCGCTCTGCGCGTGCCGGCAGTACGCCAAATCAAATGCAACAATAGGAATTGTGCAACGGGCGAACATGAATGGCCCCAAGGGAACTTTTAGATCTCATTTACGCTCGATAGGACTTTGTATTTGCAATTGTTTTGGTAATCGAAGAATCTTGGTCAAGCTTGGTGTGTAAACTTTGTATTCTTGTGGACCCCGTTCCGATTTTCAATCAAACAAAAGCACGATAACTCCTGATGACCTTTGCAAATTTGCTGCGAAATTTGTTTTATTGTGCAAATGATCCAAGCTAAGACAAGTAACGCGATGATCTTTAGACCATTGAATGCAAACCTAGCCTAGTCCACGGAATTGGAACGGAAAAAGCTCAAATTATAGCTAGTGCTTTATTTTCAAACTCAGTTTGTACTTGTAGTCGTGACTAGTATAAATCTCGGAATGCCGTGTGTTTAACAAGGGATATTGGGTATTAAGCTAATAAAAAATCGCACGTGCCATCACATCGTAGTCTGCTAATTCCTTGATCATTAAGCAAGTAATTACCTAGGCACGCGCCGGACTGTGATTGCCACACGAACGGCCACTTAACTTCAGGATATTGAGCATAAGACATATTACTAGCTATCTATCAAAAAATTAACCGCTGAGGAATTTGTCTGATGTCTATCACTTCAACCAGACTGCAAAACAGTTCCTAAAATATAACAAATATGAATCAGGTAGTGTTTACGTTTATGCAGTATTGGCATCCGCAACTAAATGAACTAAACACTAAAGATAGAAATAAATGATAAATTAAAACAGAAAACATCTCAGAGAAATACAGTGTATGATACACATGATTTCATAGTACGAAATTTATTCGGTCTGAAAACGATATTAGTTCCATGACACATTTTCGTGTCCAAATTCCTAAAAGCTTTTAGTGCTTTATTTCTAGTCAAAATGGGTGTGTCCGGCTGTGTATATTTTTGGAAGTAAATTGTTTTCCATCTGACCGGCGTTAATCCTATTCATATGCAAGCAATAAAGGGGCTGTATGCATTGCTGTTAAAGTTGACCAACTCATTATTCTGTCTATCTCGCGTTCACTTAGCTTATTACATTCGTTTTGTGGTGCCTGCGCAAAGGAGTTATCAAGCAAGAGCATCCATTTCCTTCCATATTATTTGATTGTATACCAAGTACAAGTGTTTCCTTTAAAATGCTAGCAACAAGTACGATGTAAGTATTATTCTTTAGTAATTATTCCTTATTCAGAAATTTTAAAGTGGAGTTTACGAATGAGCTGGTCATTTGATGGGAAGGGCGCAAAACTTTTCATAGTTAAGTTTTCAAACAATTCTAAGGGTGGAAACAGCATCAATTCTCGGTCAATGTCACTTTAAGAATTCAACATCAACACTGATTTAGTTGTTAGGAAGCTAAGTTATCGCTGTTATACTGATATCCCGCCATAATTGACCGCGCATTGTTGCTTGGCTACGACAAGTTCAGTAATGAATATTAGTTGTCTTTCAAGTCGAAGCTATTCTCTTAAACAAACCATGATCATAGAAACACAAAATAAATCGATTAACAGCTGTTTGCAAGAGTTGTAAAAACCCGTTCCTGTCTGTATTCTCTAAAAAGAACACAGGTGACAAAATGGCTTTAAGAATTCCTTCACATTTCACAACGTATGAGTTGGAATGAAAATTATTCGAATCCCTGCATTGACACCTGCCATCACATTCCACTATGAAATGTCGATTGCAAAAATTCGTAAGTGGAAATGGACTTAAATAAACTTCTCAACCTTGTTTCTTAGTAGATTGCTTCACAAAGTGTCACAATAGAAAGCAGGTATCCATCTCTTAAACTGGTCTTTTGCGTCTTTCAATTATGAATATTCAAGTACTTCGAATCAGCTGAACTTTCGCTCAAGCAACCGTGACAATACAAAACAGTAGAAGACAGGCCGTGTTTGGATTCGAATCAGTGTAGCGGACTAAACTAAAACCAGATACTTATCAGTGAGTTAAAGTTAATTTACGAGGAATCTTCCGTCGCAGAATTACGGCCACTCAATTGTCACGCGCAAGCCTATTATTTGCTAAGGATATGCAAATTATGGTCTTTGTTGAACCGAACCATTCATTCACAAGCTCATTCATTCATTCACTGAGCGTTCGAGTACGGTGACACAAATCCCGCTTACGGAAAGAAGGTTCACGGTAATCGATCACACATATACATAACTCTTGCAAGCGGTGTGAGCCAGCTTTAGAAGCAATTGGTAAGACCGGTTTGAACAACTCTCTGAACCGCAGAGGCAAAGAATTCAAATCTTTATTACACTTCAGCAATCTTAAGACTTGATTTCAGCTGCATATACCTGCCAAGTGAAGTTGTTCTAAGCTGAAGTTTCTTCTTCTTTGGCAGATCTTGTTATAAGATGTTTTGTGACGAAGGAATGCGGGAAGTGGCGCATATGGACATGAGGCACTCGGAGATGATAATGGAAGGCTTGAGTGAGGACATGTACAATCCTCAAGTTCATAATGATGAGATTTGGAAGAAGCTCACATTCCTTCCTACACCACCATATTCTCCAGAGAATTACTTTGGGCCAGTTAACTGTAAGCGGAGTTCGATGCACGCTGTCATCCCCCCGCGCTCCAACAGTCTTCAGGTCGTGCCGGACGATCCACCGGAGGATTTATTCAGTTCCGATATTCAACCCCTTGTACTGTCCGATGAGGAGATGGTAAGACTGACTGCTTCTAGTTCCACACTTATAAATGACTGCATGTGGACGGGCGATGACTTTGATCACCACGAAAACCAGCGACTACAGACTACCGACCTAGCAAGCGCCATGGCCAATTGCCTCCCAGAACGAAAACAAGAAGTAACGTTACCGCCTATGGTAGAAGGGAATATGCGAGATTTATCACATTATGTTGGGTCTATGGCAAGTCCTGAGGCCCAAATGTGCCAAACTGATCAACGCTGGTTGGCGGCATTTCCAGGTAAGACTACCTTTGACCTAACTTTGCTACTGGCTCATGCACCACTGCTCTAACACAGACGAAGTGTAAACTTGAGTCGACTTTTTGATTAAGGAATCAGAATGTAGCTCAAGGTGAATGAATTCACAACGATAGTAGATCAGTGTGAATATGTCAACAAGGTATCTATATAACCGTGAGAGTGAAAAAAGGTAAAAGTATCGATTTGATTTAGTAGCGAGGACACATTTTCTACTCAAACCGAAACTATCAGGCCAAGCAGTGCTGAGGCAATACGTATAAAATGCAACTGTCTCATAACAACCGAATGGTGATAAAGGCAACTTTTACACATTCGTAGTTGGTTTTAAACAAATAGTAAGAAAGTTTGACTTCTTCGTTCACTTGGTTCATTAAGCACTGTTTAGCAAACAAGCTTGCGCAAGAGAACCAAAGCGTTCTGTCAGACATTGTTTATTACTAAATGTAAAAGCATGACCACAGATTCTTTCTAAATCAAATAAACATGCAGTGTTATATAACTAACGAATCTGGTAATACTTTTTTTATTAGGTCAAATGCGTAAAACGTTCATTGTGTTGTGCTGCTATGTTAGTGTTTTTCGACACTGGAGTGATTGAAGGACGCACAACAATTATTGAGGGTGATGCTAAAAATTCCTGCTATTGATCTCATATTTGAATCCGTTTGGCTTCATAATATCTTAAAAATAAATGTTATAATTTAGTCTCTGATTCTTTAACCTCACTTTATGTAGTTATAAATGCTTTAAAAACACACCAAAACAACGGGTTTTCTTAAACTAAATTTGTGACACATAACTACTTGTATTGTAGATACTGCAAAAAGCGCCAGATGCCTAATGTAACAACTTTCTATCTCTTAGTTGACGGATGTACACAACTTGTTAACCACAAGCCAACGCAAGATGAGTTCTCACACCAAAGAAGTGATAATTCTAAAAGACCACGAAAGGCAAGGCGACCAAGCAGAGCATCACCACAGAGACAAGAACCTCAAGAAAACGAGGACTCCGAAGACTCTGAAATGAGCCGCGCCACTCACAACGTTCTCGAGCGACAGAGGCGGGAAGATCTAAAATGTCGCTTTCAGCTCCTCCGGGATAGCATCCCCGAGCTGGAAGATAATGAACGGGCTCCTAAAGTATTAATTTTGAAAAAAGCCAGTGACTACGTCCATCAGCTCACTCTTGAGGAACAGAGACTTCTTGCGGATAAGGAACTTGAAAGGCAGCGAAGAATAATTTTGCTAGAAAGATTACACATGTTAAGACAAGGATACCCTTTGATGTGACATTCCCGCTGAGTTGAAGACGAGGAGCTAATCTAATTCTACAGCAGCTCTTTCGTCAATTAGTCAAGATTATCAAATTTTGATAGTTTGTCTGTTTCTCCCAGAGAAATGGCAAATAATTGTTTATTGACTTTAAAGCAAATTTATTTTACAAAAGTTATATGAATTCTTCAGACTTCAACGGAAATTTGACATCAATCGAAGTCTAAGAGATTCAAAATTTAGCAAACAAAGCTTAGTTTTCTAGCATTAAAGAAGATATGCATGACCAAATGCTTCGATACTATAGGTTTGAAACCTAGATACTCGTAAAAGAATTTTATCAAGATTTAAACCAACTCTAAGTCTGCGCATAATCTTGAGTGCTATCAAATTACGGGTCATTCCGACTTGCTCGCCTATCTGTTCGTTTATTCCGTTTATAAAAACTATTTTTCAGGTACTGAATTAATTACAGCGAGTGAAGTCTAACTACAATCATATAACTGAATAATGAGCTTTTATTTTGAATTTATCAAAGCAGCAAATTAAGTTTATTTTATATTTTTGTGACTTTTGGTTGCTAGGTGAATTAATGTTTTCCAAAACCACAGAAACTTTTAATAAAAGTATTGCGTTTCGCAAGGCGTCGAGACCAATCCCAACGGAACGTGCTCCCGCCTCTTTATCGACAAAATCTATAGAATTGAGAGCGTTTTTTATTCTCAAAATATTTCTTAGATAAATGAAGCATTTTATTACCTTAAGTGAATCCCTCCCTTGAAGGGATCAGAAGCTGCCCTCGAAGGGTGAGCCAAGAAATGAACAGGCAACACAAAGATGAAAATATATCAGTTTCTTTCCTCAAACATGAAGACGCTCTTAATAAATTTACCATACCAAACACTTAGAATTTGAAAGTTGCTAAACTTTAGTTCGATGTTTCTATTCTGCATAAGTTAAATATTCTATTCCTATGAACAAAGGAACTAAGTCTTAATGCATCTTGGTCGCGCCTTTTTTACAATAACTCTAAGTCAATTTGTTCAGAAATCATTCTTGTACAAAGTATGCTTATTGACCAACCTTCCACACATGTACATATTAATGTAAATTCGATCTGAATGTGAAATATCCAATTTTGTATCAAAGTCCGATGTTCGGAATAAAACTAATTAATGAAGAAAACTTGTAGACTGAATGTATTATTGTGGTTGTCGAGAATGTTAAACAAAGTGGCATGAACAATTTTCGGATGTGGTAATCAACTGTTATCAAACGATCCCCCTTGCTTAGAAACGTTGGGTATCTAAAACAAACCGCGACTAAAACAACACGAAGCTTTTCAAAGCAAGTTACACAAGAAATCAAACTTCTTTTTCATTGGGTAATCAGAAAGATTTATTTGACATAGAGCAAAACGAGTTTCGCGTTAATATTATATACGCACAATAAAGTCTCCATCAAGAAGAGAAAGTTAAGAGTTTATCTAGTACCACTGATTGTTCATAAAACTGAAGCGACCCAAATCTAAATCTTCATAACTAAAAGCAATAAATTAGCGTTTTATCCACCTGTCACCCCATTGTCCCCGTTTCACATGTTGAACTTATCAAAGCTATAACAATTTGCTACTTAGAGGGTTGATATTTGATTTAAACCAATAATCCAACACTTTTGTATTTTCAAAGATTTACAAAGAAGTCCGCTCATAATGTCCAGTTTATTGTGCTATAACTTCATTATCGCTTCATTCAGGAATAACTGAAACACGTTGTATCACCTAAAACCTACAAAACCGGACTTCACCAAAAAACAAATTAAATAATTGAAGAATGTTGCTGTTTTTTGAACTCATTTAATTTTTAACATTGAGTGGGCGCGTTTAGTAAAGCATTCAGAAACGAGGAAAAGGAAAGAAAGAATCAAGTTCTATTGTGTCAGCTGAATTAAACAAATTTCTTTCGTTGCTGAAGTATACAAATGTGTTTCGTTCTAGGGAATATCAATACAATATATCTCTAACAAATGTTGGTAAATATGCTGAGATTTTGCTATTAATGAAAACCAGACTGAGCTACTTGATACCAGTATGAAGTAAAACAAAACAAAAATATTGAATGCCCTCCATTATCATTCTGTAACGCCCTATCAGATCAAGCTACCATCCGTCTTAATGTGAAATTGTGACACTTAGATTGGCATATATAGACTACAAAAAACATTGCCGAAAATCTCTCATAAAATATTACAAAGTTTAACTGCAAGTTTCCCTTCAAAACTGAATTCTATCTATTTCGCTAATAAAGGACAGGCCAGGGCAGATTCTTGTTAACAATCTGATGTTTAAGCGTTTAATGCATATTAATGACTTGTATCAGCACAGGTGTGTCGGTTTGTTTGACTCAAGATTTGGCGGCTAAAATTGTACTGAACTGTTGAAGGAAGGCGGGGCTTCTAGTAAATTTGAAAGTCAATGGTGTAGTGGGTGAGGCATTAGGTTTTACATTTGTCCCTTTATGCCGACAAAAAGATAAAGATAAGTATTTCTGTGGAGTGAAGTGCAAATACACTATTCAGGCCACCTTGGATTCAGCATAACTGATTATGAACTCGTGTCAAAAAATTGTCAATAGTCAAAAGTGTACTCGCGAAGAAACATCTGTATTGAAATTAGCGTCAACTGACAAACTGTTGAAACAATGAAAACGAAAACAATAACAGTCTATTGCTGACGTAAATACATGTAGTCAAACTTGTGGAGATGAGAATGACGTTAAAAGCAGCACTTAATGGAAAAAATATCAAAATTGAAAATGACCGTCTGAATTAAACGGCTTTTCAGCCAATGGGTGAGACGTAAATTTTAGAGAGAAATATTGCAGTATTTTGTTTGCGCGTCACTTCCCGTGATTTTTATACACAAGAAATGGTAAAACACAAACTTTGCATGAATGGGACTATTAGAAAATTGAACGCCTTCCGTCCACTTGAAAAGAGATTCTTAAATGTATCGAAAGAACGCTGTGAGATTAGTTGGTTTATCATAAAATATAAGATTGCCGCAATACATTACTGGCTTCAACAATAGTGTCTTCTCCATCAGAGATGTTGAAGCTACTATTACCTAGCGATATCCACGACCAACGACAATCTTTATTTTTGAACGAGAATGAAATCAGTATGAAATGATTTATTATAATTTATTATAACTAATACGTGTTGTTGTTGTTGTTTCTTTTGTTCCATTTTTCTGTTCTTGCCGTAGTAAAATGGTTGATAAGTGTTTCTACAGGCTGCAGTATCGAACTCATTCCGTATTCATTGCCATGTTAAAGGGGCTGTGTCACGGCTATTTCAAGGCAATTTTGCGATGTACGAAATTCTCCACAATTCAAAGGAAATACAAAAATAACAGGTTACCGTAGTAGAAAAACACAAGAGAGATGATGATAAGTCGTAAAGGAACGTGGATGGTTAAAATTGGGGAAGATTAAAACGGA
>JANVCH010067811.1:0-10529 GCA_025505405.1 Epizoanthus rinbou | reverse complement strand
GGGTGGGAATTTGACAGGGGATCCTTGCCCTGGGAGTGGCTTTTGATTGGATAGATTTGTCCCAGGGAGGGACATGCACCTTTGGGTAGTAGCATTTGACATAACTGTCTTGACCCTGGGTAGGGATTTTGTGCTTTTTGACCAAGTATGTCATCCCGAGGGAGTGGTTTTTGACAAAAATCGTTGACACGTTAGCATTTTAATGGCAATCTTTTTACAAACAAGAAACATCACTATGGCGGAGTTTGAAATTAGATGAAAGTATATTTGATATATACTGTAATAAGTGTGATATTTTCGCTAGTTGTATTTTTTTTTCTGATTGACAATAATTATTCAACAACTTATCTCACTGACTATAATCAAAATTCATATTTTTCCTTTTATGATCCAAACAAAAACCCAAATTTGATATAAGTAATTATATTTATTTAGTTTTCTTTAAGTTGTTCTCACATTACTTAATTTGTTTGTTTGTTGTGTGCTGCAGGATTTGGGTCACTTGGTATGATGACAAGTGTTCTAGTGTGTCCAGACGGGAAGACTGTTGAGGCAGAAGCAGCTCATGGTACAGTAACCAGACACTACAGAATGCATCAACAAGACAAGGAGACCTCCACAAACTCTGTCGGTAAGTAAACTCTGCTTTTGAGTACACTAGTAAACCCTAGATTTTGCAGTTTCGTTCTGGAGATATTCAAAATGGGCTATAATCTTAATAGATCTAAAATCTAGTCATTTGGTTCCAAACAAAGGGCCTAACATTCCTCTTGCTTCACTCATAACTGTTGTGTTACCATGTAGGTTGGCTCTCCCAGTCATACTTCCTCACGTGATATATGTACATGTAGCATATAATTTTACTATAAACAAGAGTCACACAGTTTTAACACAGTCTGCAATTTAATTGCAGCTTCAATTTTTGCATGGACACGTGGATTACTACACAGGGCTAAACTTGATGGTAAGTTTATTATACAAGATTTATTATTAATTATTATCTTTGCATTTTATAATGAACTGGAGTGGGGCTTTTGATCCTGGGATAGTTGTATTTTATTGTTGTTGTTGTGTTGGACATTATTATTGTTGTTGTTGTTATTTTTCATATATATATACATATATATATTTATTAAATGCAATCCTCTTGTCATTGAATTTCTTGTTTTTTGGTTCGATTCATAACTGGTGGTTATGAGCTCATACATGTAGCCCTCTGTGTTACCTGTACAGGTATATGGGCAACAGCTGTTTCTGAGAATGGAAACTGTGTTGAACAAAACTTTAACTTAATCTGTTTCATTTACAAAAACAAATAATTAAGAATTATTAAGAAGAGGGACAAAGTAAAAGGGGTTCAAAAATTTGAGCATTAACTTTGTTAAATGATCATTATTTTAACTGTTTACATGTAGGAACATTTTAATCTCTGGAGTTTGACTGGCAAAGCTACAGTTATAAGACACAATTCTTGATTAATTGAAGTCCTTGTAAATTACTACCGAACACACATTGATCAGTTTTAAATCACTTGTGACTTGTTACTCAATAAGTATAATACTCATCAACACATGGCTAAAAACATACAGTTTGTCCATAATCAAATGGATTGTCCATAATCAAATGGATTACATATATACATGTATGTAAGCTCTTGGTGGCAGAGTACTAGTTAATTTACATGTAGTCCTTGGAATCATGAGATTGCCTTTCAAAACTTGGTGCCATGCATATCATCACTATGTATGTGTGTACATGTACGATACAATAATTAATGCTCAACTACGTACTTGTACAAATTATGAAAAATTGTCAACTTACATGTATTACATGTATTACAAAATAATGTATTACATTTGTTATAGTGTAGTTATAATAATTTGTTAATTTTTTTTGCAGGTAATGAGGAACTTGCTAGATTCTGCCAAAACCTAGAAAGCGTGTGTATTGACACAATTGAAGCAGGTTTCATGACAAAAGATCTAGCTATTTGTGTCAAAGGAATGTCAAATACTGTACGGGATGACTACCTGAACACTTTTGAATTTATTGATAAAGTTGTAGAAAATTTGACCATCAGAATGAAAGAAGATTGACTAGGCCGGGATTGCTTGTCATCAGAGACAAGCAAGTTGTGATTTATATTTTATTTTCTATTTGACTAATACTGGCAGGATTTTATACAACTATGTAATTGGAAGTGAGAGAAACTGCAGGCATTTTACACTGGTATATATCGCACTAAGGTTGCAGAAGGGATACTATGGTGTGGAGATTACTTAAAATAACTTATGTTGTTAACAATTACTATAGAAAATTATTCATCAACTGTGGAATTAGATAAAATTTATTTATACTAGTTCTGTACACTTTTTAGGCAAGTTTAGATCAGTCTTAAGTTTGGTGACACTTGGCGACTCAATTGATTCACAAGTTTAAACATACATGGCATGCAACTTGTGATTGTACAGAACTTGCAATGCATGTACAGATTTTCTGCTAATTCCATAGTTCAGTAGCTCATTTCTGAGATACACATATGCTCTAGTTCCCAGGAACAATATTAGGGATGAGTCATTGATTAGAAGGGGGGGGGGGCTGGTGCAAATGAATTTTATCTTTGCTCAATTTTACTGCCCCCCCCCTACTTTTTGCTAAGATTTCTTACAAAATCCCCCTTTTGCCAGCACAAAAATTGATGACCCTCCCCTATTTTTGCACCCCCCTTC
The DNA here is from genome assembly GCA_025505405.1 of Epizoanthus rinbou. Taxonomy (NCBI): domain Eukaryota; kingdom Metazoa; phylum Cnidaria; class Anthozoa; order Zoantharia; family Epizoanthidae; genus Epizoanthus; species Epizoanthus rinbou. The sequence continues at coordinate 7,800 of JANVCH010067811.1, read as the reverse complement.
TAATTAATGACGTCTCACTAACATCAAACTGAGGCTAGGTGCAAAAGTATAGCAACTGAATCAAAACTTGGTTTATTAAGCCTTGATTTGACGTGTTCTTGTGAAATATCGAAATTTATCTCAGAAATGGGCTATAAAAGATTCATATCAGTTATCATACACTTGCAGTGTTTTCAAGAAAAGCTAGGAAGGTTAATTTTATAATTTTAACAATGTCTTTCGATTGGTGAAGTGGGTCAAATCTGCTAATAAAACTAAATTATTATGTGTAACATGGAAAAGTACTAAATATTGTAATATGAAGTTGTTGAATTCATGTTGGAAGTATGTTCCAATGATAATGTTGATGAATACAATTAATAATACATACTTACATACATACATGTATATCTTAACATTGTGTGCAAATTGTTTGTGTTAATAAGACAAGACTAATCCAGTATTGATACCGTGTACTTGGGTGCCAAATACTTTAAGCCCCAGTTGTTGAAAAAGTGGATAATTTTATTCAGCAGATATCAAAGACAACATGCTCTATCCAGATATTATACAGTTATTTTTATCTGCTGGATAGCAATAACTCCTATCCATACTTTGAACATCCAAAGCCAGAGTCGAAAATGTAAGAACTGATGGGCATTGATGCTATTAAAGTATCTGTTTTGAAAGTTGACATGGAATTAATATTCAGACAGTTGCATTCCGGGTACATCTCAGGGGATTTGTATGTGAGGGGAGTTCCTGCAAGTACACTTTTTTTTAATTGGTTGCTTTATTTACTAATTGAAACTTTACATTTTTACAAAAAACAAGGTTACGTAAACTAAATAAAGGTTACATGTGTTACAAGTTTTACATATACATGCAGTTACGATAAAATGTTTAAACAAAGAAAAAAAACAAGTACACTTGGTTCAGGGTATGCTTATAACTGCAAGTTGGTAAAATGTCGTGTGTTAAGATTGAAACTAATAAACTATGGTATTGCTTTCATGGTATGTACAATGTAGCGTTTCTCCTGCAGGGTGTGTTCAGTGTAGGACTGGGATGAACTTTAGAACCTTTGTTCACCTTGCCGTCGAAACTATTTCTTTTTTCTTTACCCTCAAAGCTTTTGTTTTCATCATAAAATTAAATTATTTTATTTATAAAAATAATGCAATGAGAGCTTCAGATAAGAAAAAATGTACTTCTCGAATGAAACTGAAAACAAGACACAAATGATAAAGAAAAAACACAACTATTTCAATCAAGCACGTTTCTGATGTGAACGTCTGTGCATGAACTCCGATGTTAGGGGAATTTTTTGCATAAGAAAACTTCCAGATCTGAGGACAGTTTGTCTAGATAAATTTAGGGGCGGATCTAGGATATTTAAAAGAGGGGTGGCTAATGGCAAATCCTGGGTTTGGGTTTTAGATCCGCCCCTGGTAATATAGAAATGAAGACTTGAGCGGGGTTGGTTTGAAAAACTCCGTGAATCTTCAAGGGATTTTTTGGACTTTGTCCCAGCCCTACAGTGTCACAGCATGTGTGGAAATAAAGTTGAATAAAAACGATTTAGATTTCTGTAGTAACCATTCAAATTGTCTTAATGTATGCTTATGCAAAGTGTTGAAACTCTATCGTATATCGAATTATATCAATTTTATTACCACCAAGCACTTGATTTTATGTTCATTATTTTCAATAGCATTATTAATACTATACCATGAATGGTGAGTGCATGTGTGTGTAGTGCTAAGGCCAGTTTTGAAGTTTTACCTGAAGGATATGTGTGCTGTAATGATTTCTTGTAATAATTTCCATGTAAATAAAAATAAAGGAAATTCAGTGTTTAGAAAGCACAGAGTGATGTTTCATGGTTTGGATATAATGTTACTAATGGGCTTGGAAGACAGGAGAATGTAGATGAAATCCCTATTTGTATGTAATTGAGTTTAATTATCTTGTATAATTTATAGTTAAAGTACTGTTCTCACCATTAAAAAAATGAGATCGGGGCCGAGATGGCTCGATATCTATCCGCTGTTATGAAAACTGAGTGGTTTTGTTACGTCATGTGAACTATTGGCATAATAAAATAATTGCATGAATATTTTCTCTTCAAATCTGTAACGTCAAACCCTGATCACAAACTACACCACCTGCTCCCAGCGAGGAACGTTAGTAATTACAACTTGAGACATCAACGCCATTTTAAGAGGATCGTCACTCGGACGAACCGTTTCAAGAACACTTTTATCCCAACCATAAGCAGTAGTTTTTTATTTCTTACTAAAGTAGTTTTTAACTTTAAGTTTTTCAAATTTTAAATTTCAAGAACCATGAAAACAATATTGTATCTTTAATTACTACGTATTGTAATTTTTTAATAAGGATCACTTTAGTTAATGTAATATGACGCAATTCAGTCTCTCAGACTGCAACGTTTATCTAATTAATTAATTACTTTAATTAAGTTGTTTTTTTATTCTAGGCGATTGTTACAATTTAGAATATTGCATAATTTGTTTTGGAACAGTTAATATAGGGCTAGCTAATAAATCGTTTCCAAATGGGATAAAATGAACGTCGACCATTTCAGCCCCAAATAATGAAAACATAGGCATCCTGTGGCATGCTTGTGGATTATATCAAAGACTGCCACGTAGTTCTTTTCAGTAATAAATAACTTTGTTGTAGACGACATATTTTGTCTGTGGAATAAGGCAAAATCCATAATGTGCGCAAGTTAGTTTTTCTTTTTTTCCCCCTTTTTTATATAGACCCTGACGACGTCATCAAAGCTACCAATCTTTTGTATGTCCAGCAAAAGCATTCACGAAATTATACGCTTATGATTTTAATACTAATGCATAGCACCAGGAGCTGATATCCCTTAGCAGCCAGTGGTTGCTTTTACTAAAAGCCCCGTTATTAAAATGTGGTTACAAATACTTGAAATTAAAATCGTGGATCCACTAATTTCAGTATTCGGGGGCGGATCCAGGATTTGGTTACTAAGAGGGACTGAGCAAGACTGAGCAAGTATTTTCACATATTTCCTTTGATCATAAAATAGTTTCTGGTCATACTATACATGACGGGGATGATCGTCGTACCGTTTAGCGGTTAATATTGTAGGTTGCAGTACCGCTTAGGGTGTCGGAGATACAAATGAGTGTTTGAATTCACAAAGGTATATTTTAGGGATGTATTAAATATGCCAGAATACCTACATCAGGATGAAACAAAATTCAGAAACGTATCAAAGTGGAATGAACTCGATATCAACTTCTTTGTTCTAATAAAATGTTCACTGATATATCATTTTTATATATTTATTGTGTATTTCTATGGTACCTTTTAGGGGGGTTAATGAGCTGCAGCCACACCCATACCAGTAACGTTTAGGAGTTTCTTTGAAATAATTCGATGATCATCCCCGTCATGTCCAGTATGGGAGTCCCCCCTCCCCCCGGGTTTTGAATTGCACGTAAATGGCAAGCAATCTCACGTCAGGCCGCGTACGCTTGTTGTTGAAGCTTGCACGCTAACTATCCCTGGTCTTTCACGGAGACGTGGTACTAAAAATTGGTAAAGTCTGAAACTAGTTTGGATATCCTATAATTTGCGTTTCGGAAAAGGGTTAAAATGTTTTACTGAGCTTAAAAAAGGGACGACTAAAAAACAACTATTGTGGACATACATTTCCTCTACTCAAAAATGATAAATTATTTCAGTGTATTTTCGTTACATGTAAAAAGACAACTGTTCAAACATTCAAAATATTTAACTCGGTAGGGGTAGGTATAAGGGGTAGGTAGGGGTAGGTATAAGTGTACATATTACTTTGGTTTTATTAATTGGGGCGTAGGAGGGAGGGAGCGAGTGAGGTTACCTCTATGGCAAGATCTTGGGCTGCTAACCCAGAGGTCCCTGGTTCGGGTTACCGACATAAAACTAAGGTTGCGTTTTCTGGATATATTATTAAAAGCTCCACTGATTGGGGATATTCGTCTTCACTACTGCCAAGCTAAAGTACAGTTTCCCTCAGTTCTAAACACACCACTATTTCACAACGTGTACAGAAACACAAGCCGTCCAAACATTGTGCTCCCCACGGGGCTTTTCAGCTACTTGTTTACATGAAATACAAGGGTTCAGCAGTTGAGGGACTTAGCCAGACCGCTGAATTAATGCGGTCAGTCACAACAGTTCTGTCTGAGACGTTGAGTAGTACCCTCAGTATACTGACCACAACACCGGCATTAGCCTACTCCTATCGACAAGTGTGTGGGTTCTTTTAAGTCCCCCGATAGAATGTCGGCTTAACGTCCCTGTCCAGTCATGTTTGAGAACATACCTAGATCAACAAAACTAGCCTGGGCTCCAAAGAATGCAAGTTATATTAAATGGCTTTGGCTTTGTTCCACAGAAAAGTTATGTTACGACGAGAAGGTGGTGTACTGTAAACATATAAAAAAGATGCGACTATGCAACAGCAAGGCGCTTGTTAGCATCAAACCGCTCGAGGAATGCGCTTGGTCGTGTAATCAATGCCGTAAGTAAACGCGCCTTATCTTTCAATATCCATCTTGTCGGGACCTTTAATGTTTCTATAATGTTGTATTTTTATTCCAAAAAAAAGTCGATTCTAAAAAAAAATATATTTGCAACTTGTAGTATTATCTCAAAAAAGACTTAATTAATGCTTGCGAGACACCAAGCTTTCAAAGTATGGCGACGTGTTCTGCTAGTTTAAACACCTGTTTAATCCTCCTTCTAAAGCCTCTTCCAAAAGATCTAAACTTTTATAATAAACCCCTCCTACTATTAACTACCCCCCAGCAGGAAAGTTGCTGAAACATAGATGTTAATACGCATGTTCACATCAGTATAACAGCAAAGTAAACTACTGACCAATATTATTAATGTTTTGCGCTACAGACCGTGCTGCTCCCGCAAAGATTTGTCAAAGCCGTCACGGCTGCTGTTGGGATGGCAGTCCAGCTCTGGGGCCAAACAACAGGGGCTGTCCAGGTACGTCTTGCGAGTCGACTTGTAGCAAGTCTATATCTAGGTGTTTAGACTGCTCTGTATAGTGACATATTATCTCTATATGAATCCCTAAGAATGCACGGATTACACTTTTGCTCTCAATACCTAGGTGTTTAGACTGCTCTGTAGTGACCTACTATCTCTATACAAATCCCGCAGAATGCAAGGACACTCCACACATTTGCTCTCAGTACCTTGGCGTTTAGACAGCTCTGTAGTGACCTATTATCTCTATACGAATCCCGCAGAATGCAAGGACTACACTCCGCACATTTGCTCTCAGTGGGGGTCTAAATACTGTAACACAGGCTCGTACCAAACAACAAAGTTTATGCAACGATATTGTCCCGCCAGTTGCGAGCAGTGTGGTAAGTCGAGGTTATTTGGTATCACTCATGAATTCATCCGTTTTCCTGTGCCACGACAGCTTGATACACTATACAGGGGTTACATTGCACTGTCGATACATCTCTTGGCATCACTGAAATATTTGAAGCTTTGGGCAGGTCTGCCCTCCCCCCCGAGAGAACTGGTTCTGGACACTGTTCATGCAAAGGTCAAAGTGCGTGCGTGCATCTATTTCCCGCCAAAACTCACAAAATTCCCGCGTCCAAGCCGTCCGGAATGGCATGGTAGAACTGAGCGGCTCTAACTCATGAGGAGGGCTAGTTTAGCTAGAACCAATTCCGATTAGTGCCGCGTTGCCGGCCTTTATGGAGTTACCGGTCACGATTGTCAGAGTTAATAAATGGAAAGCGCACATAGACTGTTGTACTTCCGTATAGTATACTCTAGTTGTATAAGATGGAGCTCTACTGATGTTGCGGCGAAGTGTTTCACTTGACGATTAAAATTTTTACGACTGCGTTGTTTGATATAACTCAAAGATCGACTCAGATCAAAACGTGCACTGTAATTAAATTAGAATTACGTCTCTAAAATAATGATATCTGTAATTGTCTCTGGGCAACTCTAAGGGAAGCTTACTAAGTAGAGGTTTTAAGAAGAGAAACATATTGCGTGCAAACAACGGTATATGCACTCAGAACTTAAGTATACATCATGCCCGTCTCGGTATCAGTCATCAACTCTCACCCACTCCTTTTTCTTCGACTATTCTCGAAAACTCTAAAATTATTTTATCACAAATATCAGTTTCGACACTGCAATACTGACAGCCCTTTGATTCGAATATATTGCTATGTAATTGCTTAGGTTTATAAGAGAGTGCCACAAGTTTATCAGTTGATACTGTTACGTGCTACCCTCTATAAATAAAGTCTTATTATTAGTATTAATGTTGAAACTCGACTAGCAAGAAAATCCATTAAAAGCGATATGAAACCCTGCCTGTAATACTACTATAAAATACTGAACCACAGCAACCTCCTATTCCTGTTGCAAGTCTACCAGTCTCGTAACTCGGATGTCCGAGTTACCAAGTAGATCACGTTGTCGAAACCCTTTGTGTAAAACTACCATAATATACTGAACCAATATATGCTCCCATTATACGTGGCCTTGGGCCGTGTACGCCCTCTCCTAAGCATTTCACACTTATTGATACCCTGTCTGTAAAAACTATCATACATTTTAAAAAAGTAACACCCTTTTAAACTATTATCATTTTGCTACCCTTGGCTCTAAAGCTAAATCCACACACTATAACTCCATAACGTTTCAGGAGATTGCTACAACAGGATTGGGGTCCCAAAGTGTCGCGGCTACAGACACCTTTGCAATAATCCCAGCTGGTATAACAAGATAAAGCGTGACTGTGCAAAATACTGCGGTTTGTGTTAGTAGTAAGTATCAAAGTTAAACAACTCTGGACCAGTTAGTTATGATTAGAAAATTGTCATAAGGTGAAATTTTTAGGGGTCAATATTTTTAACAACTACAAAGTTGCTGTAAACATTCATCTCTTAGAAAGATCATTTGGAATGCATTATACATTTTCTGACGGAAAGTTCAATACTAAGTACTTGACATTTAAAAACGAGAAATAAAATGTTAAGCTACAGTATGTATTCTGCTAAACACCCAAACTATACAGTGAACTCCATCTCTAATAAAGGCTGCCCTCAAAAAGTACTTTGTAGTTCTAATGAACGCCCTTCGCTAATACAATTTTGAGGGGATATTTCGTCTTGAAAATGGCCGTACGTTAAGTATACATTAATATACAAACATGAGGCTTATTATGGGAAGGAATTTCGCATCATTGATTTGAGGTGCTTATTTTCGAAGTCGGCTTATTTTCGGGAAGGAGTTATTTTCGGAATATTATTGTATAGTAGGAGAATTTTTAAATCAGTTATAATGCCATACAGCTATGATTTCGTTTGCAAATGAGGCCTTTCGATCGAGATATTAAATCAATATTCAATGTTATTCCTATGTGCAGAAAACAATCAGAACCGGAGGGGTTTCGTCTTAAACAGAACAGTCAGAGGCGAACAGTACTTTACCCATTCAAATGTCTTGTTTCTCCAGGTCAACCATCACCACAGACCGTCAGTACTGTATGACCCTGGCTGTAGAGAGCTGGTTATCAGCTGGACTTAGTGGGCTTGGTCTGATCTCAAGGGACTTCACATACAACAATTCCTCACTGTAGATAATCACAGGCTAACCATTCAAAGAATTCGTGGTCTTTACTGTATGTGACTTGACCGACGTCATTTGCTGTTCGGGACCGACCATTTGATATTGTGCATGTAGTAAGAATGAGGCCCATAGCAAGAGAGAGAGAGA
>JANVCH010067800.1:0-10529 GCA_025505405.1 Epizoanthus rinbou | reverse complement strand
TTGAAATGCACATGATTGGCGGCAGTCTAAATCCAATTCCAGACAGAGAATACATTTTTGAAAGGTCGCGTAGCAATAAAAACGGTGGTAATAGGTTTGTCAGTCTTTCCACAACATTTTTCGAGTTCCAGCTCGATTTCTGCAGCGAACAACAAGTATTGGATGTTTGTAGCGTTTATTAGTCGGACACAGCCGATTCGCAGAGCATAATAAATTATGTATCAGCGAGTAACTATGAATCACCAAACAACAGTAAAACAAAAGCAACAGCACATATAAGATCTAACTGAAAGACATTACGTATGTTGCTGTTTTCCACTAATATCAATTCTTGTTATCTTTATTATTCTATAATTCGTGATCCGATGATCCGAACCGATCCATGATCCGATCCGTGATCCGATCCGATTCCAGTTTTGTCGAAGCCGTCAGTGGTGAAGAGGTTTGCGTGATGTGCGAGTGGGCCTATCATCGTCGCGTGATTCGTAAAAAATGGCAAATTTCAGTGGTGATACGTGAATGTTACTGTCACTGTGATGCGGGATTGATTCAATTATTACAGGCCTGTGCATGTGATACGAGAATGTTCTCATAAATGTCTATGCAAAATCAAACAAAATCTCCGTTCGTACGAATAATAAACGCTTTTGTGCTTGTGAATTGCAACATCATTTTATCAACTGATTGTTGATATGTCACGAATAGATATACACATATACAATAAAAATGAAAGTTCTTATCCTGGTTATTCGTGAAATATTGATGAGAAATTGGCGCGTGAACAAGACCCCGTCTTCGTCACACTGTGTAATCTTAGTCCATTTTCGAATGCTGTCTTACCAGCAGATCGAGTCAACTGAAATAACACAAATTCTCCGAAATATTGCTCCTTCTTCGTGCAAGTTTTGATCTAGTTTTTGATCTAGGAGTTCAGATCTAGTCAAATCCCCTGACAAAATTTCCTGAAATCCATCATTCAATTAAAACAACTACTCATGTTTATGCCCTGATAAGTAAGATGTTTCAGAGCGACATAAAACTGAACAAAACGACCAGAATAATTGTTCGGTCCATCTCTGTGGCCGGATATTATAGCGATTTGTATGAACCTTAATAGCCGAGTATCACATTTCTCTCTTACTCATCAAGATGGTATAATTATTCTCGCTCAAGTGTCGAGCGTGATAAAAGGCTTAACGAAGCGAGCCGGCCTCGCTGACACAACTCTTGAGCGAAAAAGACCTCTGGCACCCAGGGTATGATAAGTGATATTAGGTCCATATAGTCCATTTGGAAGTTTCTTTTGACTGAAAAAACACGATCAGGATCACGACCTACAAATGACTACAAATGCTCTTACCTGTAGCTGTTTTTGAGTCTCCATTTACCTGATGAATCAAATTCAAAAGTGCTAGTACTTTCCAGCAATAAACATGCGGCTCACCGCGGGGGGTAAAGATAAGCTATATAAACATGAATATGTATGGCAACTCATACAAATTATTTGGGCATGAGTAATAAATTAGACAACGCATAGCCGATGATTTTGCCAGATTTAATTAAAAATCTGCCTGATCCCGGCTAGCGGCTGCACGCAGGCTAGTAATAAATTTGAAGAATTGGATCATACTGACACAACCTGTCAACGTTAGATTCCTTTCCTTCTGATAAAGTTATCCTTGTATAAAGTGCTCAAGTTCAGAACAGATCAGTTCAGCTCCTTTATAAAAAAAATTATAGACAATATATAATATATTGACCTAATTTCATTTGTTTATATCACTGTCTGACTTGCTTTACATGTCATCATGATATTTGATTACGTTCCATGCCTCGATGAACATAGCCTGTGGACAGGCTCGATGAACATAGCCTGTGGACAGGCACGATGAACATAGCCTGTGGACAGGCTCGATGAACATAGCCTGTGGACAGGCTCGATGAACATACATAAACCGTTCCTTGACATTGATTCAGTATATTACTCGTTCCGACAGGCAACAAGATAAGGAATTAATATTGCTGCCTACTTTTAAACGTGTTACGTTTCGATCCTGCGAATGCACCATGAGACAGGACTTGAGCCTGTGTTTCCAACTCTAATGCATTCATATAAACATAAACTGAATTCGTTTTATAAGGTCTATAAGAACGTCTAATATGTGGAGGCTGAACGTTCCTAGATCCTAATTATTATTTTGAGGATTCTAAAACTCGGGTGCAGTCTCTGAGAAAAATTATTCAAAATAAATCGTTCTTGTTTTCCTTTTTACCCACATATATTATTACATGAATATATTGCCAATATTGGGTTAAAATTCAAACTAAAAAAAGATGCAACGAAATACTGCGTAATACTACATGCTAAATGCTACATACACAAAACATTATGTATAACGGGGAAAAGGAGAACAAAAAATGGAGTAAGCTAAGGTTTAGTTACAGACTCCAGTATTTTTCTACTATTTTCCATTTCCAATAAGTTCACTAAACTAGATGCCGCGGCGCCATCGTGCATCCACAGGATTGCTCGAAAGACACGTCCGTATAGCCTCGCACGAAATCGGTTGGTCACCTAACCGCTTTAGCTCACTCAATAACTAAAAGATAACTGAATAGCTTAGTTATTGTGATTGCTTTGATGTGTATTATTTTCTAAGAAAAAATCTAAGCATTTTAGGGTAACTAAATTTCACCTCAAGTCTCGGTTTTTGTTCAAGTTTAGGAATGAGCTTGTGCGTCACTTGGGCCTGCCTTGTCGGTCCATCAGGGTTGTCTGCCTATCTGTTCGTATGTCTGTCTGTCTGTCTGACTGACTGACTGTCTGTCTCTCCAGTGTAGGCCTGTCCAAAAGTTGCTCGCAAAATGGCAAAACGTTGCTCAAACTTTTGCCAAAAGTTGCCCAAATTTGCCCATTTTTTGAAAAATTGCTCAAAAGTTGCTTCTCATGAAAATCATCAGCTTCAAATATCAGTATATATATAGATTTGTTTCTTCAAAGTCAAACAGTTGTGCATTACTGTACTTGATTAATAACCTTTATTCCAAACTGAAAGTGCCAAACAACATTAACCAACACTGTATTATCAGACTTCGCTTCTGGCCCGGGGGCAGTGGAGGGTTTGACTGGACTTTTCGTTGCCTGGCAATTTCGGCTTTTTGGGGAACACACTCGCACACTCGCTCCGGGTGGAACGGCTTTTTCAAGGGGACCTTCGTCGTCTTCCTATTCATCGGCTTCGTCTTCTGGTAAATCTTCATTTTCAATATCTGACACCAGCGGATCAATCTCTTTGATGATCGACATTTTTATAGCATGCGATAAACCTCACTGGCAAAAAACCCCAAAACCCCTATTCTCATCAACATTCAACTCGTTCCCAGCTTTATATTTTCCATTGTTTATTTGCATATCCATTGACCAATAGAGGTCGGGCGCGTGGCGGGAAGGCCATATTCTACACATGCGGATGGAAAATAACATTTTAACCTCTAAAACAGGTTTTCAAACAAATAAATGTGCATTTTCTCTCTTTTAAATATGAAAAAAATAAAAATACAAAAAAGTTTCTCGAACCGGAAGCAAAGAAAGTTGCTAACAAGCCAAAATGTTGCTCGAAAAATGAAAAGTTGCTCAAAAGTTGCCGAGCAACTTGTGGACAAGTCCAGTGTCTGTCTGTCTGTCTGACTGTCTGTCTGTCAGTCAGTCAGTCAGTCAGTCAGTCAGTCAGTCAGTCAGTCAGTCAATCAATCAATCAATCAATCAATCAGTTGGGTTGCCTGCCTCTCCGGTAAGAGGAGGGTGCGGGGTGCGGGGTGCGGACTGCGGACTACGGACTACGGACTGCGGGGTTCAGACGGCGGACTCCGGACTGCGGACTACTCAAAAATTTTAAAAAAATTAAAAAAATTAAAATCAAATCAAAATCAAAATTAAAATTAATTGAAAAAAATATAAATATAAATAAAATTACAATTAAATTAAAATAAAATAAAAATACAGAAAACGGCAAAACAGAATAAAATGAAATGAAGTGAAATGAAGTGAAATGAAATAAAATAATATAAAAAGTCACCAAATAATTCGAAGATAATTCAATAGGCGTACAATAGGGTCATTACTGTGTTTTGCCGGTACATTTTATGGGACGGTCATTTTAGAGCCAATATTTTGCTTCTGGTTAGCCCCTTCGTGTGGTCAGAAAACAAAGGAATGTCAACATTAAGGCGGGGGTACACCCGAAAGCGTTTTTACTGAAGAATACACTTTTTTGAAAAGGTGAATGCACCTTAAATTATGTTAGCCGAGATGAAGGTAAAAAATTCGTTAATTGGTCATCCTGTCACCATGGCGACCAAATGGGGTCTCATATCCTTGCTTTTAGAGGGTCTCATTTAAGAAAAGATAAGTGCTGCAGATTGTAACAAAATATGGGAAAACGACTGGAGGTAGATTTCCATGTGTTGAACTGTTTTATGAGCAGAGGGATTTATTTCTGCTTTATTCTTTGCTGAGATAAAAAATGTTGAATGTTAACTTTCCAAAAATGGGCTATTTTGACAAACACTGCCCAGCTTATTTTGCTCGGCAAAGGAAACCCATGCAACTCACTGTGTGTGATTTGGGTTTGTTACACATATATAGTACCTAGCTAAAATTTGAGTTAGCATATGTTGTGCATTTTGCAATCTTGAGCCAGAAATCTACAAATTCAGGTGAAATAATTTATTCAAAAAGCACATGGGGTATTGAAAAAAATCACAACTCACCAATTTTGGCAACCTATCAATAAATATTACTGCAAACAAATTGGGGTTCTACGACGGCGAGTAGGTCACATCAAGATTGATTTAAGCTTAAACTTAAAACCACACGGCCACAAGCACAAAACATAAACTTCTAGTTGATTAAATCAATCTTTATTTTTAACAATTTTGATTTCCCCATACATTTGCTCTTATTTTGTGTATTGAATATTCCTTCCTCTTTGCTCTTATTTACTGATCCTCCAATGTGGTTGTCCCTCAGATTTTAGCCGAGCAGTATTTCCTGCTAGTCACATGACTATTTAATGTCAATCATGAGAGCGTTGTGGCCAGCGAAGATGCAACATTGTAGCTTTGATGGACATTAACGACACCTTTTAATTGATTGGCCAACTTTCAACATTGGTGATCTTTTTGTTAAGTTTGCTTTGAGAATCTATATATACTAGTATATTATAAATGCACAGCTCAGCCAGCAAACCAATTCATGCGAGATATGGCTGTCAATATCTTATAAACTGAGCGAGACGATGACTGTCAACACGCACATAGTCAGTCGAGTCATATACTCTCGAATCGCAGTTTATACCTTGCGGCTTCCCCCGCTTTTATACAGCATAAAGACCTTTTAAAAGTAATAAAATATTCTTTTAGTTTCTTAGAAAACTCAAACAGTAAATTAGTCTTTTTGAGAACGAACATAAACAAGATTAACTAACCTGTCATTAAAAAGCGAACAATTTAAACTTATAAAATGATATAGGACCGCAAAAATACTTAACTTTCTGATCCCGAATGGCACGCGAAAACTTTACGCTGGCGTTAATCCTGATTGTCAGTTTTTATTGTTCTACATTGACAAAGTTGTGAAGCCTAATAAACGTGTCCTCCTTTCCCATTGGTCAATCACAATGAATTTTAAAATCTGTAATTTGTTTGTGTATCCGTGATTGGAGAGAAGAAAAGAAGTCATTAACCCATTACTAAATGCTCATGGGCTTTGAAGCGTTTAGTCACAATTCTTTAGAGCAGGTTTAAATTTCTCTTGGCCTTTCGTGACACCATCAGTCTAAAGATCTCTAAAGGGAATAGCATGCTTTGAAAGCCAGCAAAGTTGTGCTTGACGTTGGCCATGGATTGTTTGGAGACTACAGACGGGATGTGGGTACTAGCAGCTTCAGTGTGTGTCGCCTTTCAAGTAAGATTCGTATCTGTTGGTTTGCACACCCGTTATCCTATTTTGATTTGTAGCATGTTCAGAAACTTAAATTACAACCTCTACGGTTATTTCATGTTCAGCTATTTTGCTCCTTGACTTTGCGGGTAGCTGTTCCTTGTAATTCAATTACTCAGTATTAATGCACCGCGATTATTTGTCCTTTCAAATTCGCGCCTGAAATCCAACTTCCTGCGGGGAGCCTGATCATTATGTTTTTCTTTTAGTTGATCAGTAATTCGTCACTTACCCTTTAGCTTATAACTTCACTACCTGCAGAAATCGTCCATGTTTCTTCAATAGAATTTGGGCTTCAAACTTAAATACCGTTCTATGTTTTTGTTAAAAAAATAATCGCATGATTATCCCGGTGTCTGTTTAACCTTCATTTAAAAAAATGTCTAGTCTGACTTCAGGTATTCTATTGCTTGAAATGAACTTTAGTGTCCATTTATCAGAAGAAACACACAACCAGGCTTTGATCATTTTATCGCTGATCACTGAGTAGCACAAAACAGCATTTATCTGAGATATGTTATCAGTGGTCTGGGCAATGTAATAATATTAAGGCAAGAGCGTCTAAGGTCGAAGGTCTACAGTTTAGTGTTCCATTCTGTCATAAAACGTTCATCAACATCTGAGTTGGCAGCGCAAGCTGCTATATCTCTTTCGGGTCTCTATTAAATATATCGCGGTCCTGTCAGAATTTTGGTCAGTACAACTAGTAAGGTTTAAAGGTCCGCTTCAGTTCTGTTTTTGTCCCTCAAATCAGTGAAGTTTTTCCAACTGTTGGTATATATTGTTCTCCAAGTTTCAAGGGTTAATTAAACTTCTGTATTCATTAACATGTTAGAGAAAACCATAATTTTTAAAAGTTGTTATTGTCATAACATGTCATAACAACGCAGCATTAAATTCCGTTCTAATTCTGGAATTGTTTTTCTCTAAGTTCAGTCCTTCAAGCATGTCACTCGATATCAAAATCTTTTCTGTCAAATTATCGGAAACAACCCATGAACCCACTCGTTGCTTTATTCCCTGCACTAACGACATGGGCTACGCATGCGCATAGTCACTAGTAACAATTATCAACTGCATATACTAAGAATGCCAAACTAATTTCGTGACTTATCTTCGCCTAAAAGGATTTTTTTGTTTTATTTTTTTTTGGCGCGTGGAGCACGGTACTTTTGTTGCCATCTACAATTTTTTTAAAAATTAATTTCTTTATTGACACACTTTATTTTATAAAAGAAAAGAAATAAGGAAGAGAGATGAAGAAAAATATTTTCTCGTATTACTAACATTACATGAGTTTATTGGCACTTTGAAGACAATGCGACATTAATTTACAACAGTGTATAAAACAATTACAAAAAGAAAGACTATATATTTAGAATGATGCTATTATAAAAGTCTTAATAACCCAGTGGGAGGTCTGTACTGGAGAATATTTTGCCCGAGGTCTTGATCTTGATTGTACAGACCGAGTGAAGCGAGGTGTGTTCGAACGACCAAAGGCAAAATACTTTCCATTATAAGCCGACCAAACGAGTTTATTAATATTTTATTCTGTCTCTTCGATCACTTGCTCATGGAATCGGTTTGCAAGCCCGTATAAAGCCATTAAAGGTCTGTAGGGTGAAATACAGAACAAGCTTTCAGCCAATCACAACGCAGGGCCTAGGAATCTAGCTTGTCATATAATAATAGATTTTATATATTTATGATTTTGATAGATACAACTACTACTTATATTATTAATATATTATTTGTATATGTTTGTGATCTTTTTTGTATGTTTTCTCTATTATTATTTTTGTAGCGTGTAGTTTTTGAAGAGGTTTGTTTACAGGGCTCTGTTTAAACTAGCCTTAGGCTAAATCAGATGTCCCTGTTTAAACATTGTTTAAATAAATAAAATATTTTCGTCTTTCTTTGACACGATATAGTAAAAGGTATTCGGGAGATTAAACTTGGTCACATTTGAATTAACAAGGATTATTCTATTTTGGAAATCTGTTCTAAGCTTGGTCAAGCAACTGTAATTGGAACAAAACAAATAATGAATCTCATCGCCCAACTCATCAATATTACATATGATAAACTAGATTCTTCGTCGTCCCTGGGAATCTTGTGGTAACGGCCTGTTTCAACTGAAAATTTATGGGGGAACTGAAACAGTCTGATACCAAATATTTCAAAATGCAGCGTTTGTCAAAGGCCCAGCTTCCAAGACTGCTAGTGCTATGATATGTTTTACCTTTTTGTTTTCAAAACTTTACCTTTTCCTGTTACCAACAATATTAATTGTCTAGAATAGATGGCAAAAAAACAATCAGCATGTGTGTGCCACGATATGAACGTTTGAACCACTGTAGATAATGACTGTTCTGCGTAAATGCGCGCGCACATGTGTGCCAGCCGTGGGTGTGTGTACGAGTATGTGTGTGCTTGCTTGCTTGCGTGCGTGCGTGTGCGCGCGCGTGTTTGTGCGTATATGTATGTGCGTGCGTGCGTGCGTGCGTGTGTGTGTGTGCTTGTGCTTGTGCTTGTGCTTGCGTGTGCGTGTGCGTGTGTGCGAGTGCGCGCTTGCTTGCTTGCGTGCGTGTGCGAGTGTGCGCGCGCGTGCGCGTGCGTGTGCGTGTATGTTGTACGTATGTGTATATGAAGAGAAGGGGAAGGTATGTCAAGTGTTTGACAGTAAGGCAGAAAGCACCGTTTATTTATATGTGTATTTTGCAGGGCGTTGGCTTTGCTCTGTATCAGTCGGGCCTTGCAAGGTGGAAGCACTCCAATGCTGTTCTGGTCCATGCCTTCATCAACGTCATAATCGGCTCAATCCTATGGTACTGTGTCGGATTTTCCCTATCCTTTGGTCCATCGCAGAAAGTAAGACTATATATCGTCCTTATATCGTCAGCTACTGTGAGGAGGGAGAGAGGGGGAGAGGGGTGAGAGGGGGACAGTATACTACATGGTTACACCCAACACTCTCTTGATTTAGCCATAACTACGCATGCGCTCAGCCCACATCCTCAGGCCTTCATTAGGCAGAAACAATTGTTGAAATATGAAAATGGCGGATGTTGTTTCCATCACCGTTATATTTTATTTATACTTCATTTGTTATGTTCTGGTGATTGGAATCAGATTAGGTATCAGGACGGGGATGATAGACAGCTTCATTTCCAGATGTATAGCGGCAGGACAGAGAAAAAGGAATCGCAGCTTTAATATATCGATATGCATGCTTGGGTGAAAATGAATGAAGTAATAGTGAAGGAAAATAAATCAACTTATTTCTAGGTTTTGTATTTTAGTTTCAGAAATGTTGTGTTTTAATTCCAGAGGGGGGAGAGGCGGGTCTATCCTCTGCGTCCTAATGATAGGTCAGTCGATATCGAGAGGACACGTGTGTTGACCTGTTTTCTAATGACTCTGTTCCAAGGTGGTTTATAGACTTACCAGCTAGTAAGCAAAGGTCGGCGAGATCAGTTAGTCGTAAACTTAAGAATGAGATATATATAATAATAATAATAAGCGTTTCCGCTCGTTAGGGCTTTATTGGCAACTTGGACAAAGCATTCTTCATCGAGGTGTCACATGTCAATTGCTCGGCTCATGCGCCCACAGTTCCATCAGCGGTATTTGCTACATTTGAAATCATGTTGGCCAGTCTGGGCCCGATTATGATGATTGCTGCGTGGTAAGATTGAAGATTCATCATTTCTTGTATATACAAATGTTACTAGCCCGAGGGTACTCCCTGTAGTGGTCCATACGCAGGGTGCAATATTGCGAGTACCTCCATTCCCCCGAAAATTAATTACTAGTGCCTCTAACTACTACTGTTAAAGGAGAATTCTGGGTGAACAGTAGTGGTCCATATGCATGACTCAATATTGTGAGTACACCGTCCCCCTCCCCGACAATTACTAGTGCCTCTAGCTACTGTTAAAGGAGAATTCTGGGAACATTCTTCATTTAGTAAGGTAAAATATCCACGTTTTCATACCTTTCTTAACAGCTAGATATAATACGCGGCTGTAGAGTACAAACGGTGCATGGACTCACGTCCGAGCACAACAAGCGCAACACATAAACCAAGGAATAACAAGAAGCAAAGAAACAGGTGCAGATACAAACGTAAACAAAACACTGAGGAAAAAGAAATATGATTAAATTGCAAATGAGGATACTCTCAATTCATTTACAAAACATTTTTATAATACGAGAGGGTATATATAGCTTGTATTGCAAGGGAACATAACAGTCTCGCACCACCAATCATAGGGGTTGCACTACACGGAGAAACATAGTCTTGAACTAACCAGCGTTTCTGTTCTACTCGTGAATAGGCCCCAACAAGTTGCTGTACTCGGTTCTGTGGTGAGTATATAGTCGTTTTTACACAACGTCGCGTCCTGGTATTCTCACTTTCTGATTGGTTGAAAATTATTTCCAGTAGGTGTACATACCACGAATACACGCCGCGCATTTAGGTTAATTTCACGAGCTAGATTTATCGCTCGTTAAAAGCAGA
>JANVCH010067789.1:0-10534 GCA_025505405.1 Epizoanthus rinbou | reverse complement strand
AGCCCAGGCAACGAGATTCAAATGTTAATCATACAGTAACAAATATTTGTCAGTTCTGATTGGTCGAGAGGAGTGCAGTTCATTTGAAATTGAGTGCAGATGTTTGGAATTGAGTGCATAAAAGTAAAATGGAACGCTGCTTGGCCAGTGAGGAAGCTGTAGCTAATCAGATCACTGCTACTAATGCGCGGATGGCACTGGAAACGAGATTAGAAACAAACGTTCATTTTGTGCTTTGTACAAGAAAAATTTGATTTTGGAAACCGAATATCGATGCAGATTTACTTGAATAGTTGTGTGTCCTAGAGAATAACATATTAACCCAACCCACAAAGGAATCAACAGTGAGTTGCTACAAGCGTTTCATTCGTGAAGCAGCAAATCTAAAGACTAAACACGCACTATCAGCAATCGAGTATCGTTCTTCGCACCAAGAAAAAATGTCCACACAAAACCAATCGGAAAGGAAACAAAGCTAAGTAGATGTCTCAGAACGTTTTGTAATTACATGATTCCTCGTGAAATTTTGGAATATATTAGCACCCCCCCCCCTGGCCAAAAGACGCAACTTTCCTAGCACATATCTTAAAAAATAAAGTCAATAAATGTCGAGTCAGGAGGCCGAGTAGCTCAGAAGGCCGCGCCGAGTCAGAAGGCCGAGTCAGCTCAGAAGGTAGCCTGTGAGCATGCCCCCAAAAACAACAGTGGGGCATTTCGACTTTGATCCAAATATAGCAAGCAAAACATAATAACTTACCATGTGATCACGTGAACAGCTCGCAACATTGCCCCATTCCTTCGCCCTCTGCATTTTCTGGCATTCAACAGCGAGTTATTGCACTATTTTTGATTTTTTTAGCCAGTAGCTTTACGTGTGATGGCTTCAAGAGGATATGATCACTATGATTTCTTGTACAAAATTGTTCTAATTGGAGATTCTGGCGTAGGAAAGTCTTCGCTTTTATCGCGCTTCACGAGGAATGAGTTCGATATCGAATCAAAGTCGACCATTGGTGTGGAGTTCGCCACTAGAAGTATCCAGGTCGATGGAAAAACCATCAAGGCTCAGGTGAATAATTCTTTCATCTTCCTGATTTATACTTTAGAGTTTCAAATTGGAAAGGTCCCGTTTGTTTAATTAACTGTATTGAAAACTGACAGCGAACATCAGTATTGATTCCACATAATTTGCATCCGTGCTTGTTGAAATGTTGGATGCTAGTTAAGTTATCGTGCTCGTTCGTGGTCAGTAGAGCTAAAGAGATTATAACAATATATTTTATCCATGTTGGGTGTTATATATAGTGGATACTAATTCAGATGTTATAGATGTCAAACATGTTTGCAGACAACGGCTGGAATTCAGATCGCGCACTGACTGATCGTGACTGTCGGCTTGCGGCATGCCTGCTTCAGTGCTTGGTGATCGTTTGACGAGTATTTTAATTTTCCCAATTTTCAAGGTTCAGTTTCCTCCTCGTTTCAGTTGTTACAATTATAGTGATCCCTTGTTTCCGGAAACATGGAGGAACTTATGACACTGTGGTATTAAATTAATTACTCTTTTCTTTTCTATTCCGTTAGCCTAATAACAATCTTTTTATGACTGCAAACGATTTTGCATCCTGTTTACAATTTATAAGGAGGGGGTAACACCACAGCTTGGTAGTGACGCATTGCCTGACATTTTATTGATGTGTTTGTGAGCAATGCGATGTACTTTCTTATTTCCTTTGCAATTCTACGGTGGCTCAAAATTGTCACAGCACATTCAATTAGCTCATGGCAATTTTAATCTGTATGTACAGCAATTTTTGTTATGGCAATTTCAATTTGCTGAAGGCAATTTTCCACTTTGCTGCATGATGGCAATTAATCAATCTTGATACTTATAATACCCGTTACGAAACAAAGACTCAAGAAGTGTTCTCTTGTTGTATATATACTTATCTAATACCTGAAACACTAATATATAATGAAATGAAGGGAACAAAACAACCAAATGAATGCAAAACAAAATGAAACAACTGAAATGGCCAAAACGAAATCACAGTATGATCAAAATGGCCAAAACAAAATCACAGAATGATCAAAATGGCCTAAACAAACATGGACAATTACTGCACCTGGAGGGTACGTTATTTTTGCAAAAATTTGATGAGGAAGTTTCAGGCGAAGGGTGAGGTAAGGAGAAGTGATACTTTCAGTGACATGTTCAAGGCAGTAAAACATTTTTTAAGGCTTGTCAAGCCCTTGTTTTATAAAGGGAATGCAATGGGTATCAACATTGAAATGGGTTTGTTTCATTTAGTAATTGTTGGATTGTTCTAACCTTCTTCCAGGTTTGGGACACAGCAGGCCAGGAACGATATCGTGCAATAACAAGTGCATACTACAGAGGTGCAGTGGGTGCCGTTCTCGTCTACGACCTCACTAAAACCAAAACCTATCAAGATGTTGAAAGGTGGCTAATGGAGGTGCGTGAACATGCTGACCAAAGCATTGTTGTAATGTTGGTAGGTAACAAGTGTGATTTGCGACACTTAAGGGCAGTGCCAACAGATGAAGCCAAGAAGTTTGCAGAAGAGCATTCATTGTCATTTATAGAGGCATCAGCACTTGATGCAACTAACGTTGAAGAAGCATTTCAACAGACGATCACAAAGGTTCACCAAATTCAGCTGGCAAAAATGAAGAAAGAACTTGATCAGGTCGGATCCACAGATACCCAGGGAGCCAGTGGTCGGCAGAATGGAAATGTAGACTTGAATAATGACTCTGGTGCATCAAGACCTTGCTGTACCTCAACATAAGAGAGAGAAGGTTGGCAGCAAAAGAGATCTTTGTACAACACTTGCATTTATTTAGTTTTATATCCTTTCTAATTAATATGCATCAAATGAATATTGAATATAAATAAACATAGGAAGACTTAATGAAATCAGTGAGTACTATTTAGTTTTCAGTGAATTTGAAATTCTGTTTATAAATGAGTCAGATTTAATAATAGAGTGATTACCAGTAAGTAAGTTATATGAGTGTGCAGTTTGTACGAGCCACAGCCTATTGGTGGTTACGGCAGACTGTAATCAACGTAATTACCAGTAATGATGGGAATAATCGTCTAATAGTTGGTGTGTTTGTTGCTTTTCACTGTAAGAGTGGAGGATTTGAGCTTTTGTTGGAGAGTGCTACATGTGGCCTCTCTTATTTTGAAGGAAGGGCTAGCACTCGAGACAGCTCAACTCTTCCACCCTTTAATACAATGAAAAACATAAGATATAAACCTTAATTTAGGTGATCATTCTTGTCATTTTTGGCTTATTGCTCACCAATATAGATAACCTAGATTTAATAAAACTAGCTAGTCTACCAGAGGACAATATACTTCTTAATGTACATAGGCCGAGGACTGTACTAAGGGGTACACCCCCCTCCCCCTCACCTTCCATCATTTAGTGATGCCAGCCCTATGAAACCTTTCAGAATGCCTATTTTGTCTTAAACTGTATCACACTTAGCTTGCCAGTACCAAGGGAAGGGGTGTGGCAAACATCCGATTTTACTTGTAGTTTTGTTGGTTTTCAGATTCTAAAGATAATTTCCACAGATTTGTTAATTTTGATTCTAATTTCTGTGAAATTGACTCATCAGCTGATTTTGTGGATTTTATGTTGGATTTGGGCAAAAATAATTTAATTGTGGATTGACAGATTCACATATAGATTAGCCTCTGTTGTAGACTTGATGTGTGAATCACTTTGTTCTGACACCAAAGTGAGAGCAAAGTGAATCATGCAACAGAGACTCCACTGCCATAAAGTTGAAGAGTAATCTTGTCTGTGATTTTGATGTTTAATTGCTGCTGCTTCCAGAAATGCTAAAGATAAATATATCTGTGACAACAGCATTTAGAACATCCAAGTAATGCTAATTACAACAGAGCTCTCGTGTCTCCAATGTATTGAGCATGAGAATGAAACATTTCGATGTCAGCTCATGCTGTTATGTCAAGAAATGTGTTTCTCACACATTGGGAGATTTCAGTCCAAAACATTGGACAATCCCCCAATACAGCATTGTAAGATTGTAAGATATTTATAGTGTGAGAGTTACCAGTTAAACTGTGGAGTAAGCCCAGTGGGGTCTTAATTAATTAATTTGATTAGCCTGGTCATGGACATATATGTTATGTAAATGTTAATGCAATTTAATGCCAAAGGCGCCAAAGTATATGTCAAAATTAGCATAGTTGGTGGTAGAAATGCAAGTGATTCAGTCATGAAAGTGGACATGGCAGTCGGATATCACTCTGGCCCAGTCCATTCTTCAGTGAAGTTTTAAAGTATCAAATTAACAAGAATTCTCAATTTATTGGATGAGATGTAGCATTGCAAATCAGTAGGTAATAACATCAGGTCCATCCTAAGAGTAAATAATATTATTATGAGGGAGG
The DNA here is from genome assembly GCA_025505405.1 of Epizoanthus rinbou. Classification (NCBI taxonomy): domain Eukaryota; kingdom Metazoa; phylum Cnidaria; class Anthozoa; order Zoantharia; family Epizoanthidae; genus Epizoanthus; species Epizoanthus rinbou. Next base: position 6,078 of record JANVCH010067789.1, on the reverse strand, counting down.
TAAAAAATCTGTGATTGTGATATGCCACCTAACTAGGGGGGGGGGGGTCAGAATGGATGTACTGGTTGAAAATGTAGAAAACTGGAATGCTTGGAATGACACTTTTTCTTGTAAACTACTCGTGCCACAGTTATTTTATTGAAGGATAAAGGATATGTAGAAATTACATTAAAATATTAAACCAAGCAACACCTTAATACCACACCTTAGAATTACTATTAGCTACAGCTTGAATGTGATTGTTTTGTCGTGGTTTATATACATTTGTTTCAAGGTTCACATTGTGCAATATACGTTAATTAGTAAATACATTGCTACCACAACTGGGTGTTGCCAAAACGTTGGACTAGAGATAACTTGCTACAGTGGAGAGCTTTAAATTTAACTTAAATTTTGCCCTTTCTGCAGCACTATTAAAACTGTTTATTGACTCTGTTTTTGTACCCATAGTTCCTTTCGGTCAGGGTATGCACTACTGCACACTGTCAGTCTTTTCTGAAATAGCTACATGTATATTGTTTGTTTTGTGTGTGTATAAATATTCACTGATAAGATAATTGTAGTTCAAGCTTACAATTATTTTAAATTTTATGGGATAATTATTACAAATAAGTACCATGAATGTCTAAAATACTGCCTCCCCCACTGATATAAGCCCCCCAGAAAATATGCCCCCCAGAAAATAAGCCCCAAATTTCAAATTAGAAATACTTTGAAACAAGGAACACTCACATGAGCTTATTAATTAAGTATGGCTATTTTAATTTCAAGATAGAAATCCCCTCTGAAAATAAGCCCTGAGCCAAAAATAAGCTCCCCCTAAATTATACCAGCCCCCCAAAAAAGAAAAAGGTTTTTGATAAACAAATATGCCAATGGTTTAGGAGTTATCCAAAGTTTACAGTATCATAGCCATTTATTAAACATTAATTACTTGTACAGCAGTTGGATTGTTTGATTGCAACTCAGACTGTGGACCAAAACGAAGACAGAGCACTAAAATAGCAAGGTGATACTTTTCCAGTTCTAAATGTGAGATATAAAATAAAAGATATTGCAAATGCTTTGATTCAATCAAACAATTATTTACCACATAACAACTCATTAGTAGGGGCATTGCCAGGGGGGGGGTCATTGGGTGCAAATGAACCCCCTTTTCAGTCCCAAATCTCATACAAAGTCTCTTATATTTAGAGTTAGAATTCATCAGACCACCATCCAACTGAGCTCTTTCAAAATTCCAAGCTAGCCCCTCTTTAGAAAGCACAATTATTTTTCATGAATGGTTTATATATTTAATAAAATGAAAAAACTATTGATATTCCACAGTCAGTTATAATAATAATAATAATAATATATAGTTGGTGACACTCAGTTGTGAAACTTTGGAAGAACGCGTTAGTCAGGTTCCCACAACTGATAATGATACCATTATCAGCAATTTCCTGCTCTTCTAGTTTGAAAATTCACCTTTGAAGGTAATTAAAGTTACCACATACTTGTACATGTATAGTTCCTGCAGTTAGCAATAACACAATATAATTTTGAAGATCAGCAAATTGTTTTGACTAACATATATATTAGTTTACCTTACATTTTAATTTATGGTTACTGTATGGATAAGTGTTCACCAAATGTTTGTAACATAGAAATTAGAAACATAACATAGAAACATAAAATAGACTTGTAGACCCTGGCCCCTATGGCGTTGATGTTTCTGCGGACATCCCTTGGTAGTCGCACCTTTGCTTTGTATGGATAAATGGCAAAGTCAGTAGCTATAGAGCACATATTTCAATTGAAATAAAAGGTATATTTTCCTACACAAATGTGTTGTGAAATTCTGTACAAGCTGAGTTATATACAGTTCTATACAGTACCATGGTGTACTAACTGTGGAATACCAACAAAAATTCCAGTTTCCAGCCTTCTGATTATTGTCTATGACATGGGATGAATAACATTGCACATTATGTATTCAGTTATAATTTGCATTTCAAAAGGATCAAGTCATTCACAGCTGTATTTTCACACAACTGTGTGTGAATCACCAACCATTCTGGTAGAGCAGGACCAGCGGAAGCATTAATATAAAGTTAATTGGTCTGGCCAACTGGGGGGACTACGAGCACCGAGGGTGCAAGCATCTACATCTAGTAGGTCTGGGTCGTGGGGCATGTTCCCCCAAAAAAGTTTGAAAATTTATCACCTCCGAAACACGATTTACAGTATTTTCAGACCGAAAATATAACATCTGTTATACTGTATCGTAGGCAAAAAATCGACCTAAAATAATCTGCAAATTCAACACACATAGCTAGCTATACATTCTCTCTACACTGTCAAGTTTTATTTTGCACAATAAAGTCCGTTGTCTGATAAAACAAACCTTTTATTTTAAGAAAGAATTATTCTTTTAAAAAAATCAATTTTTGCCTGGCCCTGTACAGAGGGTCTACAGACCCCATTTTCCCAGCCCAATTTTGGCCAAAATCTCGGCCAATTTTTTGTCCCAGCGTACAAATTTGTTAATATCCCATTCCCATTCCAATTTTTGAGATATAGTTTTTCCCAGTCCAAGTGCCGAAAATCCCATTATCCTAGCGTAAAAGAGACAACCCCCAGTTCCCATTTTACCCCTTCAACACCCTCTGTAGAGTACTCGAAGTACAGAGTGGTTCGGACATGCACAGAGAACAGTTATTCATCCCATGTCACAGATGATAATCAGAAGGCTGGAAACTGTGGCAGTACACCATGGCTTTTCTCGTGTTACCTTCATCTATGACCATCTATCCACAGACTAACCAACTAATTAATACAGCACACTACAATACATTTACAACTGATGCTGGCATACCTAAAAGTGTTTGTACAAAAACCAAGAACTGAGTGACATATATGTACACAATGGACATATGGTGTAGCTATCTATTTTTGACCAATTTTGAAATTAATGATTGACAGATCTAACCTTCCAAACAGGCATAAAACGGCAAAATATTTGTAAAAACCAAATTGGCTCCAACACCATCTTTTAGGCATAACATACCCGTTTAGCTTACCAGTTATTGGAAGGCGTATCCGTTGCCAACATGGAATAAACTGGACAGTATTATGTACACATATCTGAACAAAGTTCAGGAACATCGATTTGGGCCCGAATTAACTGAATGATGAAGTGAAAAAACAGAAGTAATCACTCTAGCAAGCTACCAGCAGTGAAAAGCATTTGCAATGATAAATGTTCTTAAAAATCAGCTTAGTTATATATTGTATGTGATGGAGATATTTCAAATGAGATTTTAAAGGATAAACAATTCAAAGTAGACCGGTCAGTTTTTCAGGGAGTGACAGTAGACTGAAGCACTGCACAAAGGGTCCAAAGAAAGCAGGCACTTTATTTCTACCACGTGGAGAGAAGAATGTAGACTCAGTTTGGAGAGACTCAACATTATTTAGATATATTTCAATTTATAGCACAAAAAAATGTTGGCGTCGACAAATCAAAACGTTTTTTCACGTTTTTTTTGGTAAGCTCCACCCCCTTCTAATGCCCACTCCACACATTTGCTGTCGGTAAAGGTACGTAAACATACAATAAAATACAGGATTACCCTGGTTCGGTGCCCCGGTGTCAATCAATCAATAGCTGCTCTATGAAGTGTACTGATTTTCTATTGCAATAATGTAGTCTGAACCCAGTAGTGTTTAAGTACATGAATAGACATTTATTTGTTATCGGGAACAATGAATCTGTTGAAACAAATTCAATCCTAACGTCCATGCCCGAACCCCCTTAACGTCCATTGGACGATAAAACGTTTTTTAAATTTGTTGACGCCCCTAATTGCCTTCACAAAAACCTCGCACATTACACCAAGACATACATAAATTGTTTTTAAATATATAATTTGAGATACTACCATACACTGACTATGGTGAACTGGAACAAAACAATATACTCCATATCCCGTAGGCAGCTTGTCGGGCGAGAAAATAGGCATAATGGAGAGGAAAGCCAAAAAGGTACAATGGAGAAATTCCCTATTTCTTTACTTTCCCGTCTTTTCTCTTCTCACCATTTACTGCATGAGGGATCTTGAGAAGTATGGTCATTAAGTGGTTCATAACCTGAGATCGCAAAACCAACTGGAACATTACAAAATAGAATACCATTTGTGTGTGCGTACTAAATACAGCCAGAATATGCTTGCACAAGCTTTCATCTTCTTTTGAAACAAATTTGAAACTTGTCCAGTGTAATTACCGTGAATGGCTCACTTGTCAGTTTTACAATACATATTTGTAAGATTTGTATGGTCCCAGTTGCTAGTGTTCCAAATGCACGAATTTAATATTGTGTTACGCTATCAAAACACTCACAAGTAACGTCGGACAACTGGTCCATGTAGGTCTCGAACATTTTTCCAAACGCCGAATGGACAACTAGAATTACAGGTAACTTCTATTAATGCAAGGACTACTTGGACAAACAGTTGCAGTTGTAGCCGTATCTAATATAGATCAGGATCAGCAGTAGACAATTAATGATAAACCAAAAGGATGCAAGGCTGATCGAACGGCTTAAAAATTATTTATTACGTTGCCCTAGAATTAATGGCTTCATCTAGAACACGTTGCTACTCGCTGTGTCGTCGCTCTATTGTATATTTGCGAGTATAACTGTCCGTATGTACCGGCGTGAAATAACCATGAAAGCCTGGACTGATAACAATTATGACGAATGATGTCACTATACATGCAAAGGGCGGACATAACCGTACACATACACAAGCGTTAAGCACACACGTCAAATGGAAAATTGTACAAAAACTACGGTGACTATCAATGTTTCGCAGGAAAAGATGGGCATATTTGTTATAACGAAATGCGGGGAAAGTTTTTACGTAAAATCGGACCATCTAGATATTGTGAAGTTTTTGGAACTGTAAATATCTGTAATATTGTACGAATTTTACAATTATTAGTAATGCGCATCCGAAAACGTTTTATTGATGGCTACGCAATATAAGATAATAAAGTTATAAGTTATAAAGTTATTAAAAAACTAAGCGTTTATATGTTATGTTTTCGTTGTGGGGGTGGAAGTAATTATTTTGTAAAATGAATGTCTCGCCTTTCGCAGATACATAGTCTCTTGTTTTTAAAATGTTCTGCCCTTCATATCTGTATACCTATGACATAGCAACACCTGCCTGCCTGCCTGCATGCCTGCCTGTCTGTCTGTCTGTCTGCATGTCAGTGCATCTGACTGTGTTCTGGAAAATATTAAGACAAATACTGTAAACTAGCTACACCGTTAGTGAACTTCATCCCGACATTTAGAGAAAGGCTAAAAAATCGTCGCTTTCAGAACTATCGTCATTGCCATTTCTGCGAGATAAGCGAGGATTAAAAGAGGGCGAGCTGTCATTGTTCAAACTGCTATCGTTACTGTGTGGACAATTCGTGCTATGGGGGGCGCCTCCCTCAGCACCAGGGGCGTCTTGTAGTGACAGTTCAATAGCACGTCTCAGATCGCGATCCATGTAACTCCACGTGTCCTCCTCTGGGGAAGTACCTACAACTAAACAGTCGTGAAATGATATTAGTTTTCATTTTGAATATAGGACATGCGTTTCCTGGACGCCAATACACCTGCAAAACGAATCTCAACAAGTGCGTGTTTCATTGATCAGCGTTCAGCCAAGAGTTTAATGAACTGACAAGAGTTGCGATAACGCATTATATTGGGGCACGTGTTTAATTGACCTGCTTCCAGCCAATCTGGTGAACAAACTGTGGAGGCATTTTTTAAAACTCGCGGTAGGTCCTGTTTGGGCGCGTGTTTGATTGATATCTCTTCAATGAATCAGTGAAAGGTGGATAGATCAAATGAAAGTTGATCGCCGTGAGGGCGAAACGTTTGAGCTGACGTTTCGAGCGCTAGCCTTTCGTCAGGATCCCCCTAATGTAATGTATTGTATTGTATTGTATCGTATTGCATTGCATTGCATTGCATTGCATTGTATTGTATTGTATTGTATTGTATTGTATTGTATTGTATTGTATTGT
>JANVCH010067778.1:0-10535 GCA_025505405.1 Epizoanthus rinbou | reverse complement strand
ACATCACATCACATCACATCACATCACATCACATCACATCACATCACATCACATCACATCACATCACATCACATCACCTCACCTCACCTCACCTCACCTCACCTCACCTCACCTCACCTCACCTCACCTCACATCACATCACATTACAGTATATTATATAACATTGTATTACATTACACATTGTATTACATTACATCGTATTGCTGTTAATGCTACTGTTGTTGCTGTGGTTTACTGCTGTTACATTTATTGCTATTTTTATTGTTATTTTTACTGTTAATGTAAGGCTCATTCATCTGTTAATAAGTATTCTACAGGGGACTGTGAAGACCACACACCTTCAGCATTCGATCCCTGTCAGCCATTGCACCAAACTGTTCTCGACGTAATGTCACATTTAGTTCTTGAATTTTCTTCTGCTGATATGCTGATGGTAAACCTACAAAGCAAAAAGATTGACCAAAATACTCGCTATGTTACATGCAAGACATTTCCTCTTTGCTTTAATATTGATGACAAATGAAGATATAAGACAGTGTTAAGTATTTTAGTTTTACCTTTAAGTGTTTGGGCTTTAACATCTTCCACATGTTGGGCGACGCCATGCATGTCTTTGGATGCCTGGCATATAACAATACTATCAGACTCCATTTCTACTCAATATCATTAACATTACAATAATGACTGTATCTTGGCAATGCACGACCTTAGCGCTAGTCCACTAGTCCAAGGCTAGTAAAAATTGGATTAGGGCTAGTAAAATTGGAGAACCACTAACCACTGGGCTAGTCGTGTTAGAAGAGGTTTGAAAAGATAAATAAAGATCTGATCGTCAAAGAGAAAGTAAAAGAAAGAAAGAAAGTTTTCTTGCATTTTACGATCAATAACTCCATCAAAATAAAGTGAGCACGGAGCCTGACCAAAATAAAAGTGAGTGCGCAAAATCATATTTTGATTATTCCAAAATGTTACAGTATCTTCCATCTTTGTATTATACATGTTGTATTATTCCTTACAACCCAATGGTAGAGCGATTTCTTGCTGAAGTAACATTCAAATCACCTTTTCTAGTTCCTTCTCCAACATCTGTATCTTTTCATCTTTCTCAGCAAGAGCCTGCAACATAATTGGAAATCGAAGTTTTCATTACACTTTAATCATTCATCATCAATGGTGGCTAGTAAATGTAATACCTACCAATCGTGACCCTAACCATCTCTCCCAATAAGGGGTCAAACCATCTACCAGTGATGACCCAAACCATCTCCTAATTAGGGAGTCAAACCATGAATCAATGATAACTTGAACTATAAGGCAATGATGACCCAAACCATACACGACTTTCATAATGGCTGATGGCCATGAAAGCGAGACCATGAAGTCTTCGCAGGTGAATACTGTGCTGCATTTCTTGTTTTCGGCCCAGGAGTAAAGCTCCAGATATGTCATCTCCATGTTGAGCAACAGATCTTTCGTTCTGAGAAGAATTAATTCACCACTCGACCATCTTCTTCTTTGAACTAAGGCTTCCTAGACTTGTTTTCATGTAAATAGTTTGCGTCGTCCACCATTATGAAAGCTGTGTATCTACTAATGAACAAATCATTCTTTGTACCAATGATGACCCAAACTATTAATAAATGACGACTTGAACCATAAACCAACGATAACCCAAACCACAGGCCACTGATGACCCAAACGATCGGCCAATGATAACCCAAACCATCGGCCAATGATAACCCAAACCATCGGCCAATGATGACCCAAACCGTCGGCCAATGATGACCCAAACCATCGGCCAATGATAACCCAAACCATCGGCCAATGATGTCCGAAACCATCGGCCAATGATGACCCAAACCATCTGCCAATGATGACCCAAACCATAGGCCAATGATGACCCAAACCATCTGCCAATGATGACCCAACCCTTCTCCCAATGACGGCCTAAACATCTGCCACTGACGCCCCAAACCTTCTCCCAATGATGACCCAAGCCATAGGCCAATGATGACCCAAACTATCGGCCAATGATAACCCAAACTATCGGCCAATGATAACCCAAACCATCGGCCAATGATGACCCAAACTATCGGCCAATGATGACCCAAACTATCGGCCAATGATAACCCAAGCCATCGGCCAATGATGACCCAAACCATCGGCCAATGATGACCCAAACCATCTGTCAATGATGACCCAAACCATCTGCCAATGATGACCCAAACCATCGGCCAATGATGACCCAAACCATCGGCCAATGATGACCCAAACCATCGGCCAATGATAACCCAAGCCATAGACCAATGATGACCCAAACCATCTGCCAATGATGACCCAAACCATCGGCCAATGATAACCCAAACCATCCGCCAATGATAACCCAAACCATCTGCCAATGATAACGCAAACCATAGGCCAATGATGACCCAAACCTTCTCCCAATAATGACCCAAACCATCGGCCAATGATGACCTAAACCATCTGCTAATGATGACCCAAACCTTCTGCCAATGATGACCCAAACCTTCTGCCAATGATGACCCAAACCATCTGCCAATGACCCAAACCATCGACATTACTTCCCTCGGATAAACAAAAACTCATCTTCCACAGAACACCAGTCAACAACTATATAATGACCTTCTGCCAATGATGACACAAACCATTTGCAATTACAACACAACCGTCTGCCAATGATGGCACAAACCATTTGCCAATGACGACCGAAACCTTCTGCCAATGATGACCCACCCAAATGGCCTAACAACAATTACTCATGAATACCACCTGCTAATCATAACCCAAACCATCTAAAAATGATAACCCAAAGCACTATCAATGGCAAACCACACCATCAACACGTGATGATCTAATTCCAAACTGACAATTACAACGAACTAATATTATAATGATCTAAACCATCTACCAATGATAACCCAAACCATTCATCAATGACGACCTAAACCAGTAACCTGATGACAGCCTACATTCCCTGCCAATGAACGGCCAAACGATTTACAAATAATAACTAAAACCCACAGTCTTCACTGTTTTCGACTTAATCTCTTTTGGACATCAAACGCTGCCACATTATATAAGCATTACCATTCAAAGTTCATTTTAACTCTACCATCTCTCATACTTAACAGTTGTTGTACCTGTTGCAACATAACCAGAGATGTCTTGTCAGTATCCATCTGAAGACCAGCGACTTGTTGCCTCAGGTTCTCAATAGCAGCTTTGTATTTTTCAATTTCCATGTCTTTAGCTGCAAGGACTTCCTACAATGAAAATGAACAAAAGTAAATTAACAAATCATAACAATCCACCTGATAGGAATAATTAAGTATACACAGCAGTATGTATGACAGAGGGACGTGAAGTGCCTATTCAGGGTTACATTTGAACATTTCGTGTTCTCTAAATTTCTCTCCACGGCGTTTTATCACTAAAAATATTCAAGAAATCTATATTTGACCTGGAAATTTGGTTGTATGAGTACAAGACAAGAACGACAAGCTGAATGCTGTGCATTGAGAATATATAGTGTTTTTAAATACACTGTTCAAACGGATGCAACATCGTTCAGTATTCTTGGTCCAACATTGTTGGACGATGTTGGATGGTGTTGGTTGGGAAGTGTACAAACGAATCCAACACCACTCAACATGTTGAGTATGCTGGACAATGTTGGATGGAAAGTTTGAACAGATTCAAACTTGATCCAACATTGTCCAACAACATCCAACATTGGCCAACATGGTGTTTAAATTGATCCAACATATTAACATCCAATCCAAGATGTTGCGTCGAACAATGTTGGATGGTGTTGGATCAACATGTTGGATACGTTTGAATGGGCCTTAACTTCTGGTTATTGGATTTCTACCATTTTTATGGGTTCCACACTGGACTGGCTATAATATATTAAACATTAGACATGCCTTATGCGGAAAAACAGCTGTCGTTTAAAACGAAAGTATGGAATTGAATTGAATTCTTCCTGTTTTACACTAAATTCTGCAAGGTTTACACAAAATTAAAAATAAAAAATAAAATGTAACTCTTGTATTGAGATAAAACAAATATTTCACTCACACTTTCTCGATACGAGATGATTATAGTTAACTTGGCACTGCGCACCTCTTTGATATCTATCACCTCATACCCAGTGCATGTTCGTAACTGTTAAACCTTTTCACACAAGGATCTAATTTTCCACAACTGCACACTACTAATTCCGAATTTACACGACCTCAAGGCCTGGATTTGTCATTATAAATTCCATGGTTTCTAGGATATCCATGGGGCATGACAAGTATGAACCCAATTATTGCTCTTGGTATGGTTATTTGCTTTGATGGTTTGATGTCTCAATGCTCATAGGATTACAATGTGTATTGGAACATAAAAGTGCAATATTGTAAATACATTATTTGGAATGCTTACTGTCTTGTTCCTTTGCCATTCACCTTGTATACATACACATAAAGAAACTACAGTTTTGAAGGTACTCTGGGAGATCTTGTAAACAGAAGGAGTTGATAAAGATGAACAATCGCAAGGAACCAATCCACTTACCTTCCACTCTTCAATCCTACTATTAACAGCCATCATGATCTGGTCATCGCCATCGGTTTTAGTGGCCACCTGAACACGTAAGTCTTGAACCTGTTGTGGTCGTGATCGTGTGGATTTGGTTGAGATTGATATTTACATATTCTAGCCTATCCCTCTTCTATCTCAAGCATCTCATTATATTAGCGTTTCATGATAAGTAGAAGACTTTGTATCGATTGCTTATTACAAATTAAGAGTTAAAAATTCCACTAAGTTTTTAGATACTTTTGCTGTCTGGATACATGCTAGTGTCAACATCTTCAAGTATCGCAACACTCTAGGTTTGAGAATTTGGCCTCTAGAAGGCCCATAGCTTGCTAGATTATTTCCCTACAATCCAAAAGCTCTTCAGAAATATGGTAACCACCCCTTCGAATATGTTCTTTTATCTGTTAAACAGTACCAATCACAAACAATTATCATCTTACCAAGTGTCTACAATATATAAAGCAGTGCCAAATATACAATACATATTACTATTAATAACTGTTCAACAAGCATATGCGGTTTTGCCCATTAGTAATTGTTTGAGCAAGGTGCAGCTTCTACAGGACAAATACTCTTTAGCACTTGGATACTCCATCCAGACAGAGAGTCGCATTAGCAAATAAACCGCCTTAATCTAGAATAAAAAGCAAACGTTCTATTGATTATTTGACTTAATTTCATTCCAGTATTTGCCAATGTGACATGTCTTTAGATTCAGTTCAGTATTAAATTGAAAAGAAACCTAAACATTATTAGATTGAAAGAAGGCACTGTAAAATCAATTTAGCTATCTATCTACATGTACAATACACAAAATCGGTTCAGTATGTTTAAGTGGACAACTAACCTGAGCCCTGAGTGCATCTCTCTCTCTTCTCATTTCATCAATAATGAGATCTGATTGCTGAAGAATGGTCTGTAAAGAACATTTTGGTTAGATTCTTCTTTCTGACCTAGTAATTTCTGTAACATATGTTGTAAAATCAAAGCCACTATACGCACCATAGCCTGCCAAATGTTTTAAAATGAGCAAATGAGCAAAGTTTACAACCAAATGGCTTTGTACTTGTATTCTCCCCTATCCTATCACAGTACATGTGTATCATACAATCTTATTTTCATGACCAGGTTTCCGATTTTCTATTTCTGATTTTGTTAATGGAGAAATTCCCATAAATTGTATATTTGTATATACCCTATTGAAGCATTCTGACCTGTGTGAATAATTGTGTTTTTTGTGTGTGTGCCATTTTGGGCTCTGGCCTAACTGCATTAGCTTCTTGATTTTTTCAATTTCTAAGGAGGTCTGTATTATTTCATGATCTTTTTTCATCTAAATCCAATGTGTACAGGCGTGCTAATGTAAATAGTCACCTGGACAGCTTCCCTGCCACATGGATATTTAACCCAGTTACTTTCAATTTCTTATGTGTTGTCAGCGTGTTGCTACAAGCCATAAGGGGAGACACTATCAAGAAACAACCTACTGTAATTATTTATAAGTACAGCTACCCCACCGTACATGCACACACACACACACACACACACACACACACACACACACACACACACACACACACACACGATACTTGTCAATTCGGCATCAAAGAACATAACCAACAAACACTATGAGCTTGTACCTTTAGCTTTGTGTACTCATCAGTCATCTTGTTCATCTCGGCAGTTGATTCCTCGAGATCTCTTTGTATATCTTTCACTTTGTCATTCAACTCTTCATTAGCCTCTTGCAGCATCTATCCAGAAACGTAATAATGATTCAGTTAATTCTAACTATTTTCCCCCTCTTCCCTCCTCTTCACGACACATTGGAGGTACACGGAATCATGGCGATGGGTATTTTGCACAGCAAGGGGAGGAGTTGTTTCATACATCGGATTAGTTGAGACCAAACTCGATGAAAACAAAACTGGCAAGCTCATTGATTAATGTGGAAGGGATGTAACATGGAATTACATGACCCGAATCTCCCTCCTGACTGCGGACAACTTTGTTTACTTTTTATGTCAAAATCTATGAAGGTAAAACTATTTCATGTTACCACCAAGTAGAAAAAACGTATACCATAGAGTAGATCCGAGTACAGCAGATTACAGAATAATGGCTTGCAGTACAGTGGAGTGTAGTAGAATATAATGGCATGTCAGAGTGGTTCAAAAAATTAGTACATTAGATTGGAGGGGTATGAAGTGAACTGGAATTGAATGGAATCGAATGAAGTAGATCAGAATGTAGTATAGTGCAGCACTGGCTCTACAGGGGCAGAGTGAAGTAGCATGGAGTCAATAGGATTTGAGTGGAGTGCACTGGATTACAGTGGATCGCAATGAATTGAAAACAGTGGAGTAGAATAGATTAGCATGTATACTGAGTTGGATTGTAGGAAAGTGGAGCAGCACGAGTACAATGGAATAGGGCAGGATAGAGTGGAATGGCATAGAAAGGAAAAGTTAAAAGTGTAGTGGAGTGGAGTGGAGTGGAGTGGAGTGTGAACGAAGTGGATCGGAACACAGTACCTCTACAATGGACTAAATTAGAATGGACTACATTTAAAGGGAAATAAGTGATTAACGAGAATAAAATATAATGGATTGACGTGGAAACTGGAATGTAATCGAATGAAGTGAAATTGAGATGAATGAAGCAGAGAGCAACTGAGTGAAATGGAGAAGAGTACAATGAAATGTCTTCTGTAAATCAATATACACGCATGCAATGTCATGATTATACATACAAGGGGTGTTGCTGCAGTTTCGTCAAAATTGATACTGGGTGTAATATTATTTTGCAATCTACATGACTGTATACCTTAATCTCGTCAAGATATTCTGACAACTCTTGGTTCTTCTTGGACATCTTGTCTCGATAACCTTCATCGTCCCTTCTCATGACCATACTTTCTCTCTACAAAGGAAAATGATGAATCAATTAACTTGGGTTATATAGATATTAGAAACTGAATCAAGTGACTTTTTCCATTGTTTTCCACGAAGTGCTTCAGTAAAACCTTGACCAAATATATTCAACGCTATTACACTGTACAAACATAATTTGAATGAACTCTCAATCAATAGAGTACAGTCATCTACTTCACTTCGCTTATTTGAAATCAATTCAATAGTTTAGAGCTTCGTGATAAGACAGTGTGAGTGGTTATAGTTGTCCTTTCCTAACTTCACACAAGTACATGTACTGTTAGTAATTTAACTGAAGGTCGCAATCACAAAGTCCACATGACTTTTTAATTAGCACTTTTATGCTGACATACAAACGTGAAAATAATCTGATTTCTCCTTTAGAAGCACTACATGTTAGTAGACTGTCTACAGGCTTTCGATACAGCAAGAATTATAAGAAGGATATATGCAACAAACTGTAGAGTGTTTCAAAGCATATACAGTGTATTATTTACCATCTACTTAGCGCAGAATCCAACACCTAATTAATAGGTTGATGTACTTCTGAGCAACCTTTTATATTATTCTCCTGCTTGTAAAAAACGAATCTATGTATTTAAGGTAATAAAGAAACAATACAGTAGTTGTTGTTGTTGTTAATGTACTAGCCATATATCTGTAGACTGAATTTTGATATGTATGACTAGGTATCTATTAAGAAGATCCTACAATCTGCACTAAAATATTTAGGTAAACCACATGGAAGATAGGCTGCAATCACACGTGTTGCCTAATTTCAGTATCTGGACACTGACATAAAAATGATGGTCATTCAGACTAGTTACTGGTGTCCAAATGGACAATTTACGATATATGTATCTATTAAGAAGATCCTACATTCTTCACTGATTTCAGGTAAACAACAAGGAAGATAGGCTGCATTTACATCTTGTCCAATTACAGTACCTGGACACTGGCAAGAAAATATGGGCCATTCAGACTACTGGTTCCCAAATCGACAAATGGTATATCATTATGTATCACTAGGTATCTATGAAGAAGATCCTACATTCTTCACTGAATTCAGGTAAACAACACGGGAGACAGGCTGCATTCATACTTGTTCTCCAATTACAGTACCTGGACACTAGCATGAAAGTGTGGGTCATTCAGATTACTGGTGCCCAAGTGGAGAAACAATGGACATCATATAAAAGTGAGTAGAATGTTAGATATATAACTCAGGGCAGGGGTTTGTCGGTAGCAATGAGTTGTTGCTTTGGGTAAATACCTGAAACAAAGTGAAACTATGAAGGAAAAGAAATTAAGAGGCCCTAATCCAGGTGAGGAAGTTGTTATTCCCTCATGATTAACAGTACCCATATTTGGACAGACGTTTTTCACAGGAAATAAGTGTTTATTCAAGTGTACCAAGTGTAAATACAGCCATAGAATGCAGAGAATATTGCTGGAATTACCTGTTGCTCAATTTGCCTCTGAAGATCTCTTAAGTCCATCTTGCCTCTATCCACCTGAAATATAAATATGAACACATAAATTTAATGATATCCTAATATATGTACAATGTTATACTTCTGCTGTTAGTGCAAGGGTTTTCTGCCATGCTTTTGACATATTTGTCACATATCGTATCACGTTCTTGATTAATTTATAAGCAATGAAAGTTCTGCGATAATGGGAAGACTTGATGCACTGGGCTAAACATATATAATCTAATAGCTTTCAATGTCTCGCCAAGTTTTGTGTGAAGCTCCACTGTTCTCATTCCATAGTTCATTGATCAAAACATTGTCATGAACGTTGTCCAACAATGTTGGATGATGTTGGATGGTGTTGGATGATGTTGGATAGTGTTGTTGTGTACAAAGTTTGCTCAAAACATTGATTATTTTTCTGATGAGTGAGCACTCTCATCATACTTATCACGAATATGAGCAAGATATAGCACATTGTAATGACAAATCAAATGTGCACATGCACAAGAAGATCCAACATTGTCCAACAACATCCAACATCGTCCAACATGGTATTCATTATATGGATCCGATTGGGCAAGTTAAAAACCCAATATTTATTTATCCAGATTTAAAATTAATATGTACTTGAATGTCCATACAATTTTCTGAAAGCAAGTGCTTTAAAATCAAGTCTTGTATTAATTAACACTATCAACGATAATTGCATAACACAGTAAATAAACAATCAGACTTTAAATGATTCTAAAGAAATGAATATACTTCCTCTGGCTTCTTGTCATTTCAATAAAACGAAATAGTCACTCTTGTGATACCTGACAGGAGTGTTTCTCAAACTCTTCTCCAGAGTGCTGTCTCAGTAAACAATTTTTATTTTTATTAATTAATTTTTTGTCTTCAGTTACAAGTCCATAAGTTAAAGACAAATACTCTGACAGGAAGTATAGTCTTTCAGAGTTTAACACAACTCAGATGATCAGAAAGTAAATTTGAAGTTTTATATTATACAGTAACCCTGCATATTACACTGAAGAGCACATATGTAATAGCCTGCAAAATTAACACAGGAACTTCCTGTGATACTTACATCTCTTTTCAAGTTTCTATTCTCTTTTTCAAGATCGTCAACTCTGACTATAAGCTGTAATAAGGATAAACACGAATTAAAATGCTTTGAGTAATAAGACAGCAACAATTTTGACTCAATACTGCAAACGAACATGGAATAAAGTGACAGACAGATAGACAGACAGCAGGTACAGTGTATACGAACACAGGCACATAAACAGATACTCAGATGAACAGATGGAGTAAAAAAAAGTAAAAGTAAAAAAGTAAAGTGGTACATTTATATTGCACCTTTTCCATATGACTATGCTCAAAGGTGCATTACAATAATCAGTTTACCCCCAGCAAACTGAAAGCATGTATAGGCACCTCTGGCAGCCACTTTCATGCGGTCCATGTATGCTGGTACTCATTTTACCGACCTCGGAAGGATGGAAAGCTGAGT